>JAUZST010015896.1:0-10030 GCA_034779995.1 Parotocinclus haroldoi | reverse complement strand
AGCAGAGACTCAGTGTTCTTGCATTGACTCTTATACAGGTTCTTATTTGTGTGCTTTGGTTAACAATTTCCCCTCCTCTTCCTTACAAGAACATACATTACTACAAAGAAAAGATCATATTAGAATGTGATTTATTCTCATCTGCAGGTTTCTGGGCTGTGCTGGGTTATATAGGATTTTTGGCTCTTTTAAGTTTTATTTTAGCCTTTCTGGCTCGAAAGTTACCTGATAATTTTAATGAGGCTAAATTCATTACATTTAGTATGCTCATATTCTGTGCTGTTTGGATCACCTTTATTCCAGCATATGTCAGCTCTCCTGGGAAATTTACAGTAGCTGTTGAAATATTTGCTATTTTGGCCTCAAGCTTTGGTTTACTGTTCTGCATATTTCTCCCAAAATGTTACATAATTTTACTAAAACCAGAGAAAAACACAAAAAAGCAAATTATGGGTAAAGCAGCTGATAAATAATTTAGTTGTCTAGGCATCTAATATTATTTCTGTGGGAATACTTGAAGCAATGTAACTGTTTATATTTTAAGCTTATCTGAAAACATTTAAAACTAACTTAAATTATGTTTGCACTGTAACAGTTTAAGTGGCATTTGTGAATTTATCTCTGTATTATACTGCTTGGCTTAGGAATCCCTCGCCATGTAGTTATATCAACTTAAAAAAAAATAATGGTTCATCAATTGTCCAATATGAGGGTGAGAGATCATGAGATAATAATTTTGTTTAACAAGTTTGGCCTTGGCCTTATCACACTGAAATTTCACTTAATTACTCAAATTGTTTAATGACAATTCCACTGTAAAGCAATCACTTCCAATCTATCTTTTTAAAAATGTTAGTAGTCTTCACACATTTGTTGACAGACAGGAAATCCTCTGAATACATTTGCTCCTCAAACGATCAACCTTTCATATATACTGTTTTTTGAACCAAATCATGATTACTACAATTGCTTACAAAATGTTTTGGATATTTCAAAATGCATATGAAGTGATTTCAAAAACAAGCATTTAATTTTGTTGTATTAAACAAGATAATCATGATCATAATAAAAAATTAAAAGTAAAAGAAAATTGTTCAATTACACCAATGAGATGCAAACTCAATTATTGTGATTGAGTAGCAAGTGTCAGTGAACAAAGAGTGCTACACATTGACTGTTCAGTAGGGTTTATGGTCACCCAAGACTTCTAAAACACACCGACAGTGATGGGACATGAACAGGATCAGAGTGTCCAGCAATTCTTGTGGGATCATCTTCATATTTATTTTGAAATATCTTCA
This sequence comes from Parotocinclus haroldoi, assembly GCA_034779995.1. NCBI lineage: Eukaryota > Metazoa > Chordata > Actinopteri > Siluriformes > Loricariidae > Parotocinclus > Parotocinclus haroldoi. Next base: position 8,729 of record JAUZST010015896.1, on the reverse strand, counting down.
AATTTTGTGAGCAGTGTATCACCTGTTGACATAACCTGTTTAAAATCACATGATTTGTTTCTTACTTTAATTCTATCTCTGACTTATGCCAATATACAGTTTTATTTATTTAACTTGTTGCATGCCTGAAATGCAGGAATAGCTTTTTATTAACAAAAATAATTATGTTGACATGAAATGTCTTGGATTCATACTGTCTGAAATAAAAAAGTCAAAAGTAAACACGACATTTATTTGTTTTAATTTTCCATACCACTCTAACTTTTTCTGATTTTGGGTTTTAGAAAAAGTTACATTTTGGTCAATTCTCTGCACAAAACATTTTTTCCAATACCATTTTGGGTTTTCCATATTATCATTAATAAACTGCAGACGGTTCTTTGTGGTGAGCAGTGGCCTGCAAATAATAGTTAATATTCACCTTTTTATTTGACTCATGAACATTACTATTAGACAAAAGTGAGAGAGATGTTTAGATGTTAAAAAAGTCACCCTGGGTTTGTCTGTAACATTATGAACTTTTACACGCTTTGTTCTTGGAGTGATCTTTTTGGGATAACCACTCATGTGGTGAATAAAAATAGACCTGATTGTGATGAAATTGATTGAAAACACCTGACTCTAATTTCACCCTCAATTTAAGTCCAAATCCAAATGTAGTATTTTTTCTCAGCAAGTGAAGGACTAAATATAATATTTTGTCTTATTTGTTTCACTGGGCTTTCTTTATCTACAATTAGGAAGTATTAATTGAAAAATATATATATATAAAAATTCCCAAGAGGTTCACAAACTTTCAAACACTACCGTACATGTATTTATGTATGTATATATGTATGCATAACTGTTTATTTCTATTTTATGCAAATATTGCATATACTGTACGTGTATGATGTGCAAGATCAAAATGGATAAATCTGCAAAATAACACAAAAAAGTATTTCTCATCAGCTGCCATGGAGAATACCTGTAACTTACTATGCTAACATGTGGGGAATAGTGGCAAAACATGTTTTCCTAATTGATTGTCAGACCTATCCTCAATTCACAGGGGTGGATTTAAGACACAGGTGACTTGTCATTGCAATTAACTCCTTAGACATGTGTAGACATGTCACATTATGGGTTGTTATTGTTATTTCTAAGACCATCCGGCCCTTGTGTGTAACAGGTGCATGTATCTGACAGCTGCCTCTTGGGTACCAGAAAGCATTATTGTCGACTGCTATGACTGCATACCACGTCCACCAGGGACAATTAGCAACAAAATAATTACTGTCTGTGCCTGCATTTTAATAATAAAAATAGGCTCGACACAGGGGCAAAACAAAACTTTGAAACTTGTTTGTATGCTTTTGATGCTGTTTTTTCAGTATGTTTTCCAGAAGCAGATGTCAGGCAACATCAAAACTTTGTGTACATCATAGAGGATTTCAGGCAACTTCTTAAAATGTCCTGCTCAAATTACCCTACAGTTTGCAGATTAAACAAGTGAAGTGTTATATGATGTATATGAGAATTAAATGAATATTCAGTTGAATTCCTTATTTCAGGCATAAGCAAATATTTAGTATTTTATTGTACAATTTATCCCATATGTTTCTACACTAGTATTTGTATTTGCTTTGATATAATTTATTCTACTGTTAGTTCAGAGTTGGGGTATTTATTACTGAGAAAAAAAAGTCAAATGTCATAGTATTGCTGTTGGTAAATTAAGCATGTGAACCCTAGGATTAGAGCTTAGTTGAAGGTAAAATTTTAGTCTTGTAGTCTTCTGTATATGGAATGCAAATCAGGTGTGAGGGGGCACCTCTCATATTTAAAGAAAAGGGCCTGACCTTCACAGCATGTTTGTGGAAGTGTATAATTGCATGAATAAAATAGATTTCAGATGAGTTGCTGAAGCTCACCTGGCTGAAAAAGGTTATGAAACCATCTAAAGTATTTAAACTCCACAAATCTGTGGTGAGAACAATTAAGATACAAGACACCTGGACCAAAAAGTTCAAATCCCAATTCAACAAGGCTTGTAACCTACAATTGTTTAAATTGTAAGATTTGATAGTTTTAATTAGTTTTGTATAGGAGCAAAATGACATTAATGTGAACCCCAAGAGCAAGGCATATAATAGCACACAAGGTCATCAAGGAACCCAGAGTAAAACTAATGCCTCTCTCTCACTGTCTAATGCTACTGTTGATGAGTCTGTAATGAGGTTAACACTGAACAGTAGTGCATGGCAGGGTTACAAGAAATACCCATTGGTAGTTTGTTAACAATAGGGTGGATAAGCCAGAAATCTGTAGACAGATGAATCAAAAAATGAGGAATGTTATGTTTGAAAAAGTCAGTAAGAACAACCCCAATCCCATCTGTGAAATGTGCTAGCGTTAGTATCTCTGGGTCTGTTTTGTTGAATTTAAGGCCAGGATAGCATGCCACCATGGAAGGAACAATTGACTAGGCATTATATCAGCAAATTCTAAAGGAAAATATCAGAACACCTTTCTGTGAGCCAAAGAGAAAGTGAGCCATGCAGCAAGACAATGACTCTAGTACACTAGTACTCCTTTCAACCACATTTATCCTGGGGTAGAAGTGGGGGTTGGGGTACTCTTTTGTTTCAAGGCCCATCTCAGAAGCCACAAGGCACACCTATACATTCACCAGCTGATCATGTACCTGAAAGTGATTCCCCTACCTGGCCTCCTCTCTCTGAACCCATGTCACATGTCATTAGTTTCCACTGGTATGCGGATGATATGCAGTTCACATAAGCCAATCCAAATGATGGCCTTATAATCAGCAAAATTGAGGGGTCTTGCTGGCAGCTCTATTTGTTAATTTTATTGTAGATTAAAAAGGCAGGATTAATGCATTGTAAATGTATAGTTACAGTTATAGTTATATTTATGCTAGCCTTATGTCAGGATTTGGCAGAGATATGACTTGAACCCTGGATCTTGTGTTCAATAGCCCAGTGATTTAGTGACGGCACTACCACTGTCCTTGTTATCTGTGGCTAAATGCTGCACCAGCAATGAACTACTTTGCGGTAAGTGTTCAGTTAGCAATTGGTATTATTCTAAGACGTAATGAAGTGAAAAGGTCATACCCACTTCACCCAAGTCAACATCACAGGGAGCCAGATCCTAATCCTAGATGGGCACTTCCAGGCCCTTAGATTTTAGCCCAGAAACTCAATAAATATAAATAGAAAAATATAAAAAATATATATAAAAATATAAAATTACAAAAAATAATAGTTGGCCAAAAGGGTGCCAATCATTCACACACACACACACACACACACACACACACACACACACACACACACACACACACACACACACACACACACACACCAATTTACCCCTTCTCCATATATTTTCAACTACAGATGGGCACTTCCATTTATATATATATATATAGTCTTGGAGTTTTTTTTCTTTCTGACTGTTTAGTGTTTATTTGAATTTTTTTCAGATATTTAAATATAAAGTAAAATAAAGTACAATTAAGGTACAACTTATCTGTAAAGAAGGTAATAATCACATATCTACCTCTAAAGCAATTTTCTGAAAGTCTATTAAAACACAGCGGCAGTAATGCTAGATACTATGTTGTCTTCACTGGGTGTAAAGTTTTCCTCTGAGATTTTGGGTCATTGTGTTGCAAATGAACTGGCCCTTTCACCTAGGTGACAGAAGAGAGACTATAAAACCAGGATGCTTTGCTGCTCTGGAACTTCATCTGAGCTTAGGCTGAGATGAGTGGGGTCATTTTGGTTATGCTTGCTCTTCTCATAAGAGCTCCAAATGCCTACTATAAGCATTCAGGAGATGGGACTTTAGGTAGTAAAATTCACTTTGTGGATAAAGATAGTACTTTCAATAAAGATGAATTTACTGGAATATATGGGATGTGAGTATGTTGTGTATTTGTTTATCTTTAATTACTTATATACTTTAAATACTTATTACTCATTCCAAGTGAATTCAGACTGATGTAGGTAGTGTATTATTTTGTAATGCAATAAATAACCAAACATATTAATCATGAAAGCCTCTTGAGCAATGTATTCTCTGTCTTCTCTCATTTCAGGTACTGCATAGCAGAACATCATCATCAGGTGTTTGTTATGGTGGTAAATATATTGTTTCTGCAAAGTAACTGCCACTGCCAAACATCAGATGTTAACGTTGTTAAAAGACTGCAGATGGAAAGTAAGGTTTATTGTTCTAACACTTTCCTCACTGGAGCAAACACCACCATTATATATAAAATGTGGTGCATGTCTGAGCACTGGACCAGAATATTCCTGTCTTGCTTGAGTGAGCAAACTGCTGTGACAAATGGAAAAATTCGATTAACATCTGAGATTGATTATCTGAAGGAGCTTTTAGGTATAACACATTGGACAAATATGTTCAGAAGCCTGTTTGCATCCGCCTGTTTATCTTCTGTAACTGCCCACATGTACCCGGTGGAAAATGAGAACATTAACTACTCTGCTATTGCTTGGAAGCTGTACAATGACTTTCTTAAAGGCAAGGTAATGTTTATGTAAAGGTATAATCTACAATTGCTCATTAGAAAATGTTAACAATTGTAGTGAAGAAAAATGATGTTATAACGAATAGTTATACTTTTATAAGTTTATACCATATATTCATACCAATGTTCCTATTTCTATTCAATCTGTTAGATAGTTTTTCTTTTAATCCTGGCCTGTTTTTTTAAAGAAACATTTAGCAGAAAGCAATACAGATGAAGTATGCTCAAGCAGAAATCTACCCATGTACAGAAGCATAAGGCGCACAAAAGGTGATTTTGTCTCATTTTTTATGTTACACTCACTACATATATTGCATGCAAATGTGGAGCTAATATCTCCAATAATTAATTATCTTGAAATTAATGTGTTTTGCCTTGTAATGTCCTTTAGACCTTTTGAGGAGAGAGGAGGATACTGCAATCAAAGGCCTAAGTCTTATAGGAATAATGGGTCTGCTACTGATATGTGTGTCACTGCCACTGATCTGTCACACAGCAACTGTTATTTCCTTCAGCAATCAGCAGAGATGTCATTTACACCATAGAACCAGACACTCTAAACTGAGGTTCATACTTTTTAAAGTCTCATGGTGCTCCTTCAGTCCACTTACTGTCACTGTGCAACTATTCGAATGTTCTTGTAAAGTACACCTCAATGGGACCACCTTTATCGTTTGCATTTCATGTGTTTTGTGGAAAGCAATACTGGTGTTAATGCCACGCAGGGCTACATTTCCAGGCCAAAACATTATGGAATGGTTTGGCCCTTCACAACATAGACATTTCAGACATCTTTTCATAGTTATTCAAGTTCGCATTTGTGTGCTTTGGTTAATAACTAATTTCTTTAATAACTATATGACCCAACAAAAAGATCTAGAATCAGCTGCACATATCTGGGATTTACTGGGTTACTTAAAACTTACGGCTATATCATTAATTATAATGACTTTTATAATCAGAAAAACACAATTGATACTGTGCCTAATGTTAAACATATCCATATTCATCTGCATTACAATATGCATACAGTTGCACATGGATGAAACATTGCAGACTACAGATATGTTTGTCAAGTAGTAACTGTACAATTTTAAATACATTGTAATCATTAAATGATATCTGAAATTGATATGTTATGGAATAAAATGTACTACAATTCCTGTACAATTTCTGTTTCTTATTGTATGTTACTGAAGCATTTAAAAAAGGAAGGGCATCTTAACAGTGCAGTACCATACTATTGATAGCAGTGTTTACTGATTACCTCATCTCAGTATATTAGAGAATAATGATAATTAAATAAATAAATATATAAAAATCAGCCAGCCCACAATTTTGTTTTAGAACATAAATTCATGTAGTGAAATTATAGTGGGCTAAATTGTTGAAAATCAACAGGTAAAACAATCAACTAATGCCTGTTTAAACATAAACAGTAAAATAGCAAGAGCCTAAAAGGCCACACTGTATTGCCATAAACTAGATGCCTTGTTTATAAAATCTATTTATCTACATCAACTAAGGACTTTGTTTTTGATAGGAATTAATATTTGAATCCTTATTTGCACCTTCAGTGCTCTTACTTATCTTGTGAAACATGACCTCCTATTCTCCCTTCAATACAGTGTAGTTATCCTGTCCACAATCTTCTTACCCCACTAGGTGAGATTTTGAGTGGAGCCCCAGACCAGAGGAAGATTGACAGTCATTTTCGGTTTCTTCCATTTTCGAATAATTGCGCCAACAGTTGTTGCCTTCTCACTAAACTGCTTACCTATTATCCCTTCCCATCCTAGCCCACCCAGCCTTGTGGGGGTCTACTATTTTGTTCCTTAGACAGCGCTTTGATCTTGGACACGGTGGAGAGGTTGGAGTGTTATTGTGGGGAGGTATATTTTATACAGGTAATAAGTTAAACGCGCAGTTACTACAGGTAATGAGTACAGAATAGGAAGACTTCTTAAAGAAAAACTAATAGGTCTGTGAAAGCCAGAAGTCTTGCTGGTTGGTAGATGATCAAATACTTATTTCATTTAATAAAATGTTTCTTATTTAGAATATATCTCAATAGATATTAAAAAGTTAGTACAAGAGGGAAAAGAAGACTAATTGAGTTTGAGTATTCACTTTACATCTATTGTACAAACATATGCTAACAAATATTTCCACAGGTTTCCTGGGCCGATATATCATTCAACCAGCATATTTAGCTATATTAATTGTAAAACATCTTACTCTCTACTTTTTTTCAGTTTTCATTGTAACAAACCTGGTGATGTTATAAATTCAAACTCCTTTCTTTTTTTTTACAAATATGGCCTAAAGTTTACTGATGTAAAAGTCTAAAACATTTTTAGTAATTTTCCATTATACACTAAATTAATCTATATGACAATGTATGTATTTTTACTACTTTATGGCAACACAAGTGGCGATGTAGTAATTTGGAGGTATTTAAGATGGCATGGAGGGATAGCATGGCAGAGCATAAACAGGCCCTTATCAAAGCTAAATCTGTGTATTTATCCTCAATCATAGAGAAAAATAAGAATAATCCTATTTTATTTAATTTGATTTAATTAGATTTTTATTTAATAGAGTCTCTTAACTAAAAACATTGCAGAAACTGACTCTGAAGTTCAGCATGATTTTAACGGTGATGACTTAATGACTTTCTTTAATGATAAGAAAAGAAAAGAAAACTTTAGGCAAATAACTCAATGCTCATCACACCATCCATCTATTCAGCAACCTTCCAGATGCAGCACTAGTGTAAATTTCAGTTTAATTACTTCTAAATCAATCAATTCTAAATATTTAACCCAATCACTAATACTGAACTATCCTCTGATCAGCTCGTCTAAGTCAGCAACATGTTTATTAGATAAAATCCTTAAATATTTACTAAAAGAATGAATACCTAGTATTATAGAACCATTACTTGTTATCATAAACTCATCCCTTATCTGTGGTTATGTGCCAAAATCTTTTAAGTGTGCCGTAATAAAACCCCTGATTAAAAAAGCCAACCTTGACCCTTGTATTCTGTATAATTATAGACCATAGACTATAGACTATAGATCTCAAATCAACCTTTCCTCTCCAAAATGTTAGAAAAAGATGTCTATCAGCAGCTCTGTTGTTACCTCCAAAGTAACAGTATTTAGGAAACATTTCAATCAGGATTCAGGCTTCATCATAGTACTGAAACAGCATTAATTAGGGTACTTAATGATCTATTAATATAATCAAATAATATACGTGTTTCTTTTCTTGTTCTATTAGATTTAAGTGCAGCATTTCACACTATAGATCATGATATCTTGCTGAAAAGGCTAGAAAACACTATAGGTATTAAGGGACTGGCACTTTCTCGGTTTAAATCCTATCTGACCGACCGGCACCAGTTTGTTTATATAAATAATCAACGCTCTAAGCTCTCTAAAGTAAAGTACGATGTCCCATAGGGGTCTGTGCTTGGCCCACTGTTATTCTCCCTGTACATGCTACCTTTAAGCTAAATTATTCGTAAACATGGTATTAGATTTCACTGTTATGCAGATGATACACAGCTGTACATATCAGCTGATCCAAATGATGGCCTTACAGTCAGTAAAATAGAGAACCAGGTTAAGGAAGTACAAAATTGAATGCTGTTTAATTTCCTTTTACCTAATTCAGATAAAACTGAAGTTTTATTAGTTGGACCCAAGACTGTGAAAGACCAGTTGACTACATATATTCTAAACCTAAGACGGCTGTTCGGTAACTCCAAGTCCAAATGTAAAGAACTTAGGTGTTACGTTTGATTCAGATCTCTCCCTTGATGTGCACATTATCAACATCACATGAATTGCTTTCTTTCAGTTACGTAACATTGCTAAACTTAAAAATATTCTTTCCTTTTAAGACGTTGAGAAACCAATTTATGCATTTATAACCCCGAGACTGGGTTACTGTAACACTTTTCTCGCTGGATGTTCTAGTAAATGTCTAAACTTCAACTAGTGCAGAATTCAGCAGCTCGATTACCTGTTACATTTTGCATTGATTATAAAATACCTCTTTTAACATGTAAAGCTCTACATGGTCTTGCCCAACATTATCTGAATGAACTCTTTCATTACCCCCCCCCCCCAGCTATGGAATAACCTTCCCACTTTAG
>JAUZST010015895.1:0-34524 GCA_034779995.1 Parotocinclus haroldoi | reverse complement strand
ATATATATATATATATATATATATATATATATGTATATGTGTATATATATATATGTATATGTGTATATGTATATGTGTATATATATATGTATATATATGTGTATATGTATATGTGTATATATATATGTATATATATGTATGTATATACTAATTGCTCCACTGTCCAGTTCAGAAACATTTGCACCCACTGTAGGAACTTTGTGTGTGGTGTGTGACGCATTCCTTCCATAACCAATCCTACAAATTACAATGATTTGTTCAATTGTAGTCTTTTTGTTGGGTCATTAAAGATGGGATATGTTTTGTTGCACTCAGTCATCAGTGAACCTTAGATGCACAACACTTTATTTGGTTTGTGACTTGTACTGACTTGGTCCACTGTTGTTAGGTACTCAGTACTGCTGACTGGAAGCACCATGTAAGCCTTGCCATATTTGAGAAGTTATGTCCCAGAACCCGTTTAATGATTTGTCCCCTGTTGAAGTTGCTCAGGTCTTTTACACCTGTCCATTTCTCTAGCATCCAACGTTTTATTTAGTCTGTGAGAGGTCATAATAAAGAAAGTTTTACAAAATAAAGTTTTATTGCATTTTTCTGTACGTTCATTGAGATTTCATTCAGGTTCACCATAATAATTTGAAAAGATCCCTTTTGGAAAACAAATGAGAAAATGGCAGCTTTGAGGTACGGTATTATAATAATAATAATAATAATAATAATAAAAATATATATATAATACTCTCCTGTGCTTGATTTGTAACGCTGAAGTGTGTGTTGTAGGGGTGATGAGAGACATTTAGTGAGAAAGTCATGGTCTTGTACAGTATTTAAGCATTTGTAAGGAACCCTATACTATGATATATATATATACAGTATATATTAGGCTAATCGGTTTACAATACATTGAACTCAGGACACAGTTGTTGGAATGTACCAACATCATAAATCCAAAAAGGATTTCGTAATAATGCTGACTTCTTGTCACTTTCTGTCTTCAAGTGGCCTGTAAAAGCACAACTGGGTTTGGATGAGGTGACAGGTGTGTGGTTTTGGGTCATTATATTTGTAGTGAAAAACAATAATATAGGAGCATTTTCACTGGTGCTTTGAATCGTTCAAAACCCATTTCTGTTTTTTTCACAGTAAATGGAAACCGAGACATTAGGTTGAAAAGGCGGGAGTGCTTCTTTATTATAGCCTCAAAATCTAGAATGCATGTAAATTCTAAAAGTTTCTTCTGGGTGATTTTAATGTTGTTCTAGAGGAAGATTAGTGAGAAAAAGAAAGCCTGTACAGTATCACAATGCACTGAATGCACTGACATTTTCATTTCAACATTACATTTTAAAAAAAGAAGTCATTAAATGCATCTGTTTGATTTGCTTAGAGATGTGAGGTATTAGGTGGTCAGGGATGCTAGATCACCACTGCAGTTACCTGGGTTTGATTCCATGCAGTTCCGTCCAACTAGTCGGATATCACACAGGCATGATTGGTTGCATCTGAGGGAGGTGTGGCCATTATCCTCAGCAATGCACCTGGCAGTCCTGTTCAGGGCATGCTTATGCCTGTGCCCTGTGCCGTCCTGGATCCACCCAGAGCCCCTGCATCCCTGATCAGTATATGAGCAAAAAATTATAAATATATATATATATATATATAAAAATTGGTCGTTGTTCTACCTTTTTGAATCTCTGTTGCAACATCAGGTTTGGTTCTGCATTTGGTTCTGCATTTATGCTGTCTATAGATTAAAAGACCGTTTTTTCCTGGAAAAATTGGCTTTAGTCGACGCGGCTGCTGTCCAGCAGATGAGATTTCTTTGAAATCAGTCGGCACAGATTTGAGTGTGTGAGCGGGGGTCAGAAGTCCATCTGGCAGGACAAAAATGCTGCCAAAGAGATGAAATTACTGTGATCTTGCAATGTCCTTAAAGATTGTTGTGATTTTAAAAGCCTCATGGACTAAACCCAGCATGTCTCTGATTACTAGAGTGGCTACACAGACAGCATGTGTAATCAAAATGACACTAGTTGTTTCTTGTACAACTTGTATTAGCCGTGTCAGGTCGGAGACATGGCCATCACATGCTGTGTTTACTAATGTTTTCCCAGATGTAGATGATTTTTCATTACAAACCCATCAACCACATGCTCTGCCAAAATATCGCATGATAGATCATGGTTGGTTAGTGACAGTTTTATTATAAATGCTACAATATATTACGGTGAAAATTTCACTACATCACTACACTGCAAAAAATACACAATTGAAGTATGGTTTATATATGTAACTCAATTAGTAGAGTAAAACTCATTTATTTACCATAATTTATTAAAAAAGCTTTTCTTACTCAATGTTCATCATGCAAATCAATGAACCAATTTGAATCAGCTGCAATTAAAAAATCACTGCACACAAAAAAATCGGGGCTAGTTCATTATTGTTGTGAGCAGTATATTTAACAAACCACAGCATAAACAGAATAAACCTTTTTTTACATGAGGACATAAAAATCAATAACGCATCCTTTATGTTGCCAAATCACCCATAACTACACATGGTAATATTCAGTAATGCAGTAAATCGTGATCTTCACCCCAAACAATAGCTATCATCATCTATTTTTCTATTTAAACATTCCAGTATACTGCTTAATTTAAAAGTAACCGTTGCCAGATATTGTTAATTGTAAAACAGTACAGTTACACTGTGGCTTGCCACAAGAGGGTATAAAAGGACTTCTCTTGCTGCCCTATAAAAAGGCTCTCATTGACATTGGAAAATATAAAACTTGGTGAGAAATCTGGTGTAATAACATACAAAACCAGTTTGCTTCCAATAACCAACTGTTTTTCATCTTGTACCCAGTCTAGAGACGGCCCAGCAACGTAACAAGAACCTCTTTTCTGTTGTTGTTTTCCCAAATAACGTTATCATTTCGCTCTAATATTGTAGTCACTTATACAGAATCTGATCATCACATTCACACATAAAAGTGTAAAAGTGTCCTGTCGTCTGATGAGTCCACCTTTCAAATAGTTTTTGGAAATCATGGCCACCAGACCAAAGAGGAATAAGACTAAACTGATTAATGATAGTTTTCAGCGCAAAGTTCAAAAGTCAGCATCTCTGATGGTATGGGGGTGTATTAATGCCCATGGCATGGGTAACTTGCAGATCTCTGAAGGCACCATTAATCACTTGAAGCACCATTGAAAATGTGTGGGGCAATATAAAGTGCAAAATACAACAACATGGAACCCGGACTGTTGAGAAACTGAAGTTGTACATCAAGCATAAATGGGAAAGGATTCCACCTAAAAAGCTTGTTAGCTTTGTTAAAAGGAAAAGTGATGTAACAAAGTGCTAAACATGCCCCATGTCCCAAATTCTTTTGGAATGTTGCAGGCATCAAATTAAAAATGAGTGAATATTTGCAAAAAAACAATAAAGTTGATCAGTTTGAGCATCAAATATCTTGTTTTTGTAATGTATACAATTGAATATGGGTTAAATAGAATTTGAAAATCATCATTTTCTGTTTTTATTTATGTTTTACACAACGTCCCAACTTAATTGGAATTGGGGTTGTAGAACTGTCTTTAAAAAAGTAAAATAAATAGATAAATAAAATGGATAAATAAATACATTCATACAAGCTAAACTAATGACCTTATTATGAAAATGTAGTGTGTCTGACTTTGTAACAGAGCCCTGTCAGTGTTTCGTATGCCACTGGAATTGTTTACCTGCTTGAACTATGAGATAAACACTGACATTTTCTGCTTTGAAAAACAAACAGGATTACAGTTTGCAGTAAACCCCTAAATCCAGAATGAAATTACATTTCTTTTTCTGTGGATCATTACTGGGTTGTGCAGAGGTCTGATATGCTAGCCCACCACTGCATGGGAGTCCTGGCAATACCTTCCAGCCATGCTGGGTATCATACAGACACAATTGACCCAGTTCGGGTCTCACGATCTATGCAGAGATCCCTACATATCACTGAGATGGGCTGGTATCAATGTCAAATAAGCTCCCTTGCATCCATGATCGAGTTGACAGCAATCAGACAGCAACATTACTGGCATGTAAAAAATCAGGCAAATAACATCAACTTGGCTAGCTTGCATGTTTGAAAGACAAACACAGAACTGTGCTTTGGTAAACTTTTGTGTTCATTCCACCACATGAGGTTCTTTAGTGTGTGAAACAAAAACAGTAAATGAGCTTTTCCTGACATTCTTCATGGAGATGGCTTTGGGGAAAATAATGAACCACTTGCAGGCAGCTTATCTGTCTGACGATTTCCTGTGAAACATAAATCTCCTTTGGAGTTGTGTCCTGTCAGCCAGGTGGCCAGGGATGCACTAGACAGTTGGCAGATTAGGAAAAGGTCCAAGCTTTTATTCTGATCACTCTTTGTTGCACTATCTCCCCGTCTCGCTCTTCCTCTCTTCTCTTTCAGCTGGTTTGGCTTTTTGTAATCAGTTAAACATAATAGACTGTAATATTGTGAGCTCGGCTAATTGGCCAACGTTAAATCAGTTTTTATGGACTTGGGGACATTAAGCCACATTTCCATGCTTTAATTGTCCAACTACTCATAGTATGTTCTGACAGTTTTAATCTCTAGTCTTTTCTAGTCATTAAAACTGCATGGTGCTACACCCCATTCAAATTGCCAAGTCTAAAAAGTCAATTTTATCCTGGATAGCTGAGCCGAACTACATAAAACACCACAAAAATACATTACAGGCACTACATTTCCCATCCTGCCTCAGCATCTGTGGCTAATGCTTGCAGTAAGAGCCCACTTCTCGGCTTTCTCCCACTTTAGTGAGAAATCATTTAATGAGATTATTTTACAGCTGTGCCCCTCTAAATACCATGTGCTCCAGTACGACAAGTAGCCTAGAGACACCAATGAAATTTTGTATTTGTTGTATAATTTGAAATTGTCAGCATTGCTTTGACCAAAATTACACTAGCCATTCTTAACAGTCTGAGTGTATACTATATATTATCAAAAAGGCTCTTCTCCGGCTGTATTAAGCTGATGTGTCATGTAGCATAAGCAGCAAAACAGTTGTAGCTAACTTGCTCTTTCTTGAAAAAAATCATGCAGGTTCTCACCCTTCTGAGCTGGAAACTGTCATGTGATACAAAAGACACAGACAGTGCCCAGTATTTTGCAACAACAAAACAACACAGTCAGGGTGAAAAAGTAGCAGAGTATGACAACAGACACAGAGGACTAACTGATATGCTGCTTGAACAAATGGTTCGGTTTACACCAGCTGTGTGAGATTATAAATGCCACTATGCAGCAAAACTTATTTCTTTAACTTCTCAATCAATCAATGATTTTAAAGAGTTAAAAGAAGCTGTTTTTTCGCTGAGAAAACTGAACCAAATAGTTAAATTACTGTTTTCATACACAATTTGTTTTTTTCATTTGTATGAATGCATTCACTCATGATCCGATTTTGCTCTGTCTACACTCAGTGACCTACAGTACATTTAAATTCATATGCTGACTGTAGCTAAATAAAGTGTGCAGTAATGATACTCTATACGCAAATATACTGTTGTCAGGTTTAAGTTGGCTGCACAGGAGGAATAAATGGAGTTTGTCTGATACTGTACATGAGGCCATTCATCTTCTTGATATTAATAAAGCGTGTCTATGATATGAATGCAAACATTATCCATCAATCCATCCGCTGTCTTCCGCTTAAACAACCTTGGATGGGCCGCCAGTCCATCGTAGGGCACAGTCACACACTAAGGGCCACTTTAGAGACACCAATTAACCTAACATGCATGTCTTTGGACTGTGGGAGGAAACATGGGGACATGGAGAGCACTTGCATAAAACATGGCTTGTACATGCACATGGCTTCAAAATTGTCCAAAATATATTTTGCCTTTTAAATAAGACGTTAGTATAGATATATTTGTTCTCACATTAAACTGGGAAATAGATTTGTAATGCATTTCAAATTCTCAAAGCCATTACAACACTGATTATGGGTTCGTCCCATTAGTGTTTATAAAGACTTCTGAAATGGAAGTGGCCTGTAATTTGCACAATGGTAGTGTCAGCCTGATAAAAAATAACATACATTTTCATAGGTAAAACCTAGTTGGAAGTCTATAGTGTTTTGATAAGAATACATTTCAGCAGACAGTAATACTGTATATGCATGTACTGTATAGGTGCCACTCTACTTACCCCTGTAGAGAAACTCAAATGCAAAAACTTAAATAGCCCTGTGTCAGCATTATATGGGTTAACTATACCTGTATCTGAAGTATTTTAGGTATATTACCCTATGACCCTGTTAACTATAACGTTTGCTTTAGATGGCTCATTAACCTTGGTAGAATATGAGCAGTTTCTGAGTGATTACTCTGACTACGCTTCCTCCACCAAACATTTTACATGACTGAAAACTTTCACAAGCATCATATGTGGTACATCTGTATGTCCTCTGATTGACTAAAGCAGTTAAGTCCCTTGCCAGTACTTGCTGATAAATCCCTAAAGCTGTTTTAATAACCTCCATTAATCCTCTTTGCTGGTTTAGACTTGATTTGGGTCTTCACTTCAATATACAGGACTATCTGGAGGGGTGGGCTTGAAATACCGTAAATGGCTTGAACGAAATGGCAAATATGTCCTGAATTATGAGCTGAAGAAAATGAACCAATGAAGGCCAACTAAAGATCAGAATAGAAAGAACAGAATAGACAGATACATTGAGGTGAAACCCCAGAACTTGCTCTCTCCATCTTTTAGTGCTATTCCTTTGGTCTTTTATCGAAACTTCATCCCATAGGCATGAACCAAACCTGGCGATGCAGGCCTACACCTCACCAAAGGCCACCGATGAACTGGGGCAGAATGGCACTGATAAACAGTGCCCTACCAATTGAGGTAACCTTGGTTTGTATACACCCTCTGCCAATGTGAGCGATGCCAGTTACTTTGCATCCCCAGGTCTGGTGCCAAGAAGGGCCCAGTGCCCTGATAGCATAAAGTCGGGAACAAAGTCTGGTGCAAGTTCTAGCATCTGAAGGATGGAGGGAGTACGTTCTGTGGTTCTGTCTCACCTGGTTCACCCCAATTTCATCACCCACTACACAACTGAAAACAGTACTTTGCACTTTGTGCCTGTGTCTATTATCATGTCACTGGAGCAGGTATGTGATTTGACTTTATTTGAGAAGCTAATTAGTACCAGTGTTATTCTAGAGTGTACAGCAGTGCTGATCTAGGTGCTTTTGGAAGGTTACTGAGCCTTAGATCTAGTTAAACAAGGGCAGTTGTTTCAGCTCAAGTGTCTGCAGTGGTTAAAAGGTTTCACTGGGACTTGCTTTTAACTGAAACCAGAATTTTAGAGATCTTCTTTGTATGGTATAAGCCAAAACATGATCTCATTTCCGTTCTTTAACTAATTAAAGTCATTTTAAGAATTGTGCATACAGGGCTTATAGTGGATGCTTGTCCAATCTAGTGTAGCTCTATGCTGACAAAGTGGATCTCTTACCCTTATTTTATATATATTTTTTGTAACTGCACATAGGGCTATCAGGGCTTTATCCCTTGCAGAACAACTTAAATGAATGAATCTCAGAGTCGCACTTACACCGAAAGTAGTCTGTTCACAAGTACTCCCCATTTTATGGTGGTTCAACTTACGGTATTTAAACATTATGATGGCAATACGATAGTACACATAAATACACATTCTACAGAAACAGTATTCTGAATTTTGAATTTCCTGGCAAGCGATATGTGTTGTGCACTACTCTCTGTTCAGGAGTAGGGAATAGTGTCGTCATGCAGTAAACATATTTTGTTTTTCACTTTTAATACATTATTCAATAAATGACATGAGATAGTAAATTATTTAGGCTATTCTAAAATAAGCTTAATGTTAATGATTTTGCCCAACCATAGTCCAATTTAAGAGTTTTAAGAGATTTAATGGCGTTACGTGGTCGGAGTGATCAGCACTGGAAAATGTAGTGAGGAAAAGTCATGGTCATGTACAGCATTAAGTATGTGTAAGTAATGTGACTATGCTATGATATATATGCAGTATATATAAAACTCCTTGAATTACAATAAATTCAACCTACGATGGATTTATCAGAACTTATCCCGATCGTAAATCAGGGTGTGCCTGTACATGCACTGTGGGAAAGCTTGGAGTTTACATAACTCAGGCAGTAATCAGTTTTCTACTTTGCAAGCAGCCAACAATTTCCCAAAAGGAAGAAATTTCACACTTTTATAATTAAATTATTTAATTCTTCATTTCCTCGAGCATATACAGCATTTTGGAGTCTCACGGATGGTGTTTTTAATTTCACGAAAGCAACTAGCAAAGAAGTCTATGGAAACAAGGTCAAAATAAGCAGTCTCTTGCTATGTTCACACAGCAGGTAAAAGGGTTGGAAAACCTAAAGGAAAAAGGAAACCAAAGTAGTTTCCATGACTGGATAACCTGCCCTTTTTAACTTGACCATTAATGACGTGCCATTTACTGCTGGTTCCATTTTGGTTGTTTACCTCTGGATGAGAGGATCACATAAAGCATTTCTCTTTTGTGCATGTACATCAGTTTAGGAGTGTGCATTGTTTAGACCAGATCTCTGATATATGTCACATCGTAAAAATGTGAACAGCATAAAAACAAAAACTAGTTCAGTGAGAAAACAGGATTTGGGCTGTGTTTGCATGCATGGGCAGACTGATGTGGACCAGAGTGAAATAGTAAGGATAAGGATATACAGCAAGATGAGTAAGGCTGTAAATGTGCTGAGAAATCAAATTTTTGAGCTAAAACCCAGCTCTCTTTATTGAATTTTCTTTTTGAGGCCTTAATCCTATCTGAGAAATTGGAGTATGCTGTTTAAATGACAATTTGAATAATCAGATAGCTACAGAAATCTGATTATCATCAGATTTGTAGTGTATGTTTACCTCTTATTGTAACATGGGGTTACCCTTGGTCTGCTCTATGCATCTCACCCGGAGAAGTAATGAGACTCTGGAGTGGGTGAAACAGCCAGAAAATATGCATCCAGAAACACACACACAGAGTGCAACCCAAACTTTCGATGCCGGGGAAATCATAAACTTAATACATACACTATGAAACCATATATCTAGTCTGACAAGTCCTGAGTTCTAGTGCCAAGAATTCACGTTACTCACACACATTTGAAACCTCACCTCACCAGAGGGTGGATACACACCAAGTGAGTTCAACTCAATCCCCATTCTACTGCTGAGCCACCTTGGTGAGGTGAGGTTTCAGTCCTGGATGTTTCATTGCACCTCTGCTGGGGATTGTGTATTGTCTGTTTTGAGTTATTCCAACTCTAGCTAAATTGATTTTACTGAATAAAATGCTGAAAATTAAAATGAGTTTTCTTCGTTCTGCTCATAGTTTGTACATTGTAGATTTTACACCATTTTCACGTCCGTTATCACGTCCAGTTCCTATTTTGAAGGTCAGCTTTGATTAAAGCTTTTTGGAAGATGCTGTCTATCAGCCATGTTAAGATATTCATGTTTTTCATAACCTGAATGCCTGAGTCATTTGGTAGGAGTGACTAAATTCAAAGGACAGGATGTTTTAAATGTCTTTTTCTCTTTGTAAGTACTTTGCAGTATAAGCAGCTTACTGGACAGTAGGTGTGTATTTAAGGTAGGTATTTTAGGTACATGTTAATTTAAAGGCAGTGGCCTGACAGATGAGCTTTCTGCCAGAGAATAAATGCACTGAAGGATGTGGGGTCCATGCCTGTGTCGACATAGAAGCAGTAGACCCAAGAGCCGAGCAGCTGGTAAAGTATATACAGACCTAAGGTTTGACCAAGATGCACTAGCATTTTTCTACTTTTCTGTACTGTGCAGTCAAGGCTGTTCCTATATTTAACGATCCATAAGTGGTTTAGAAACTGACCTTGTTCAAACACACAGTTACTGTCCTGCATGTCTATGCAGTGAGGGTCAGTTCCTGTCCAATAAAGTGTTCACATAGCAGTACTGGAAATGGCTGATCACTGTGTGGAGGGTATGTAGTTGCTTTAAAGTTATTTCGACTGGAGGAATTAAACAGAAATTAAGGCACAGTAATATTATAGTAGCCTTATTAAGATTAGGATAAGGATGTCTACATTCTCATACTTGATGAACAAACATTGATTATTCAATTGACTGATATCTAACAGTCACATTTGTCAAACTATCAGCAGTTAATGTCTTTAGTGAGCTAGACACGTATAAGACACATATGACATCATTACTTTGGAATTATGTTGGTTGTTAGAAGTGTTGGAGTCAAGACCTCTATAATCGAGTCAGAGTCAAGACCAAGAAAGGGACACATTAACCAAGGTTTTTAGATTACAGTTTTTCATCATACAAGGATATAAAGAAGAAAATGTAAAATCATTTGTAATCAGATATTTCTCTCTATATATATACACAATTAGAACTCACTCTACACACACACACACACACACACACACACACATATATATAATATATATTAATAACTAACATAGTGATATAATAATAGTTAATAATTTATTCATTTTAAACTAATTTTGCTATGATTTAATATACATTTAGTATTTATTTAAGTAACATCTAGGCCGCTCGTGGTGGATATATATATAAAGCAAACGTACAAACAAGAACTACTGTTGCTTACCAAGTTTTTTGAAACGATCTACAACACAATGTGCAGATACTCAGCATACAAAGCATAATACTGTAAAAAACAAGTTCCTACTAAATTCCAGTCAACGTTTGAAGCAGTGTGATATGATCCTCTTTAGTAGTGGCTAAATGACTTTTGGCTTCTTTTTTTGTAGTAATTGGAAATGTTAGGCAAAGACCTGTAGGTGGCAGTAGAGGGCTGGGGAGAAAGTCGGGGGGGGCGGGGGGGACTGGGGGGGGATTGTTGGGAAACGAAGCGATATTACATACTGTACATGTTTTTGGTCCAACTAAGCTGAATTTTATACCAAATAAGTGAATAAAATTACATGTATATAATAGGATTTGATTCGGTACTGTAGGATTTGGTCCAAATAAGCGGCTGGTCCTATTAACCGAAATTGACTGTGTATTTGTATGTATGTATTTGTATGTGTGTATATATATATATATATATATATATATATATAAAACATATTTTGGATAACATTAATGCATTGACTAAAATATAAATAATTATTATTCAATTGTAGTGTTAGTCAAACAAATGATACTTGAACACTTGATTGGATACTTAATATGAAGAGCAGTAACTTGTTATTCAGTTTTAGCCAGTGTGCCTGCAGGTTTCTTGTACTCATGCGGAGAAATTTATTCTGCTTGAATAGAGTGCTGCTTTTTTAATAACGATAGAGTGATATTATTACCATCACCTCCAACAGAGGCAGTGGACTCAACTGGCCTTAACAACAGTTTCTGAGGCCACCTTACACCGAGACTGAGACACCACTAAGTCCGTAGGATGTTGAGACCGAGATGAGACTAAGACCATTGGGTTATGGTCTTGAGACCAAGACTGGACTTGAGTGGTACAACACTATAGTGAAATATAAAGTGATATTGAGAGCACAGTGGAATTGTTTCATCAGATACACAGATTATCAAAGTTAAACAGCTGCTTAGGTCTGTTCATTCGTTTGGTTAGATTGTATTCTTGTATCTCAATCTAGAGAGAGAATGTCTTTGATTATATACACGCGTGCGCCGTTTAACGTCTATCTGATCAATAGTCTGTTCACGTTAATGGAGTTCTTCAGAATAACAATAGAAATTAGCAATCTGTTTTATATACATTTTATAGTCTTCTGAATTACAGAAAACTAGTACAAGCAAACCCTTGTGACACCTGTTGACAGAAAAGAGACATTTGATCATTTTAGTTATTGGTAAGAATAGAAAAGATACGAATAACTGTAGTATAAATTACAGAACTGTGCTGTATGTTGTCATGAGTTTTAATATTATTGTTTAAAATAAAACACTATATAACTATGGTAATGCTCACGCAATATCCATTTTTCTCAACGTACTGTTTCACAGAATGTAATGTGGATGTTAAGACGCCTAGCTATAATGAGATCAGTCATTGCATTGCATTAGAAATGCCAAAATTGTAATCAAATACAAAAAATTAAACACCATAAAAGGAATAAAGTGAATGAATTTAGGAATAAATGAAAACTGAAAACAGCTTTGCCTTGCTTATTGCTTATTTTCGAAAGTTTGTTGTTATTTTTATTAATTATGTTGTGTTGCAGAGATTGTTGACATGCAGGTGTTTCAGTACTTTAGCCCTATTATGACTGTGTAGTACATTAATTCATGTTTGTTCAGAGATTAGATTTTGGACACTGCTGTGACTTGTTGGAAGCCGGCTGAGAAAATGGGTTGAAACTAATTTTGCCATTATGACAGCCCACCAGTTCATTATGACCAATCACAGGTGAAGGAAATTACACTGATGATCTCATTACAAGGTCGAGAATTAGGATATATAAGGTGGTAAGAACAGTCAGTTCTACTAGTTGATATGGTAGAGACATGAACAGGTGTAATAACAACCCCAAACAGATACAGTAAAACTGGTTCTCTGGGTGAATGGCACAATCTAAAAAATGCAATCTACACAAAAAGAGCAATAAATGAATGCAACACGAAGAAGACAACCCATGTGGAAACAGTTGGCCACTTTATTAGGCTTCATCTCACTGACCGTTTTTGCCTTCAGAATAGCTTAAATTCTTATGAGCATAGATTTAGAAAGGTGCTGGAAACATTCCTCAGAGATTTTGGTCCACATGATAATAACAGCATCACAGTTGTTGCAGATTTATCAGCTGCGCAATCAGGATGTGAATCTGAAAAAGATGCATTACATTTCCAGAATTTAGTAGATGCCCTTATCCAGAATGACTTACAGACGTTCTTTGTATTTTTCTTTGTAGATAAAACCTCATGTTAGTACAAATAAGCAGTAACCTAATAACAAAATCCAACCAGAACCTGCTAGGATCTGATGTAGGTAAATCAACAAAAATGTCATTACTTTGTTTAATTTTGTGGTATGCAGTTGTATTTTCAGTATTCACTTAAGTGCTGAGTGAAGAGTTGAGATTTTAGTCACCACTTGAAAATTACAAGAGATTTAGATATTCAAATATTCAATGGAAGTTCATTCCTGGGTGCCAGGACGAAGAAGAGTCTTGATACTTGTCTTCCTTTAATTTTACATGGAGGATGCAGTCGAGCCAAGCTTGTGTCTCTGAATGTACAAGGTACAGAGTGAGGTTTGATCAGAGCATTTATTTAAGATGGTGCTGTTCCATTTTTGACAAGCATCAGGATTTTGAATCTGATGAGGGCAGCTACAGGGAGCCAGTGAAGATTATACAGCAATGGAGTGACGTGAGAAAACTTGGGTAGAATCAGATGCAGAGGTCTGATTGTATGGATCAGATGAGCCAGAGAAGCACTGCAGTAATGTAGTTTTGATATAACAAGAGACTAGACAAGCACTAGGGGGGCTTCGGTGGAAGCGTAGGGTCGAATTCTCCTGATGCTGTAGAGGAAATGCCTACATGACAGGGTCAATTTGGCAATGTGAACTCAGCTGCTTATCATAGATAACTCCAAGGATGTGATGGAGTTCACCTGGGAGATGGTAAGATATTGTGTAAAGGGGCGTGTATTTTCAATATCCGGGGTAAATGAGCATGCATACCAGTGAACATCGGGGAGGACCAAGGCCAAAACAATAAACAAAAGACATTATTTACAAAAGCTAAGTGACCTGCAAAAAAGGAAAATGAAAGACACTTCCCTAACTTCCTTATGAAAAAACAGGCAAGCTACCGCAAAGTAAATGGCAGTCTCACCCTTACTTCCCAGTGATACACAATAAGCGACAGCAAAAGGAGACACAAACAACAGCAGAATCTATATACAACCATACAAATATACAAATCAATACCAGAGTACTAATCAAAAAAACGAGTTAGCAGAATCACAAAGCACAAATCACAGCAACAGCAAGCGAGCATCGGTCAAATGAGCTGGTGAAGACTGGCTCCTGCTGCATTTAATTACGATGACATCATCAGGGTGGAGTATGACCTTAAATCACGTATATGCATCCTGACAAACAAATGAAAAGAAGAACGGGTACGGGACTTAACACGTCGAACATAGGTTTCTAATGGATAATAAGTTCTAAGGGATTGAGATCTGGTCTCTGTGGAGGCCATCTGAGTACATCGAATACAATGGATTGAAATGATTTGGGCTTTGTGACATAACGGTCACATCTTGTTGGAAATAGTAGTAAGAAGACGGTACACCATGGTGATAAAGCGATGGAAATTGCCAGCAACCATACTTAGAAGGTTAAGGTGTTTAAACAATGATTATGACCCTACCATAAGAACGATGCAGCAGAAATTGAGACTCATCAGACCAGGCAACATTTTTCCAATTTTGGTGTCTTAGCTGACAGGAGTGACACCTGGTCTGCTCTCCTGCTGTAGTAGCTCAACAAGGAATTTTTGCCCAGACAACGGCCGATGATTTGATATTTTCTCTTTTACTGTCCTTTCTCTGTAAATCCTAAAGATGGCTTTGTGTGAAAATTCCAGTATGTCAGCATTTTATGAAATACTCTGTCTGTCTAGCACCAACAACCATGGCAGGTTAAATCACCATTCGTCTTTATTCTGAAGCTCAGTTTGAACTTTTGCACGTCATCCTGACCATGACTCTTTATCCTGATCATGACTGACTGATTAGATATCTTTGTTAAAAGCAGGGAGC
This sequence comes from Parotocinclus haroldoi, assembly GCA_034779995.1. NCBI lineage: Eukaryota > Metazoa > Chordata > Actinopteri > Siluriformes > Loricariidae > Parotocinclus > Parotocinclus haroldoi. The sequence continues at coordinate 19,625 of JAUZST010015895.1, read as the reverse complement.
TGGAAGAAACAAAGAAAGAGGGAAAGGAAACAATAAGGTTCACCCTTTAATCGCTTTCCAGGGAACAACCAAGACAACTGCTAACCTCTGACAATCAACCCCAACCTGCAAAAGTCATAGAAAAAGACACAAAAGAGCCAGGCCGGCTGTGACAGTAATTGTTCATGGTAAGGTCAGATTAGTATGCAAAACTTTCATACTAAGATGCATTTTAAGTGTTTCCTCTGATTTGGGGGGCTTTAGCATAATTAAGGTCAACATGGATTTAAGTGGTTAGAATGCATAACAAGTACAAGGCTGCAGTTAGTAGGCAACGGGTGAATACAAGCACATTCTCCTTAAAAGGTCAAACACAGCATGCAATGGTGGAATGAAGCAGAATAAATGGTGAAAGGTAAAACAGACCCAAAATGAAACGCATTTCCATGTATAAGTGACTACTTAAGTAATAACATAATATATTTTGTCTATTACATTGTTTTTTTCCAAAAACAATATATATATATATATATATTGCCTGAAATGTAAAAAGGAAACATAATCATACCACATCATACCAGTCAGCCAACTATAAAACTCTTGTCACGTCATCGGAAGCTTAACCTAGTGTGGCACATTTTCAGAAGAGGCTTCTTTCCTGCCACGCTGCCACTTAGACTGTGTTTGCAAAATCTGTAAGATTGCTCAGTCTGCACATGGGACAACTTAATCAATCATCCAGTTTGAACGGACAGCCCAATATTGTCATGGTACTGGTGATGGCATAGACCTTCAACTTTTTGAAAGAGGTGGGAACAAGTCGCATCCATTGTTTAAATAGGAGAGCTCTTCATTTAATCAAAGTGATAAAAATTACTAATACCATTATGAAATGTTTCCATAAGCCCCTTATTATTTTGTTATGAATATCTTATTCCATTGTCTTTTATTTATGGAGTCTTTACTTGGCTCTTGACTTGACTTTGGTGGACTGAAAAATGATCTGGTGTTGTTCTTCTTATCTCTGCCATTTGAATTGATCTAGCTGACAAACAAACCACACGCACACACTGCCCATAACCTGCATCCTAAATGTATGTCTCGCATTTGTAACAAACCAAACTGTTTAATCATATTGGTCTAAAATTCAGTGCATTACTTTAACGCATAACAGGAGACACGCAGGATTCAACTGTGAGGTAATGATAAAAAATAAAAATAATAAAATATATTTTATGTCTAGTCCATGAGCTAACAAGCAGTTGAGCATACGACTGGTCAGCATACAACTTTTATAGTGAATTATGGACTTCTGCTCTAATACTCCTACTCCCGCCCCTGCTCATGGATCTGCAATACTGATTCATTCGATCCATACAAAAATAGTAATACATACAAAAAAAAGTAATAGGAGCAGGGCTGAAGAATCAAAACACGTGTAACAGTATATAAAGAAGCAATTAACATAAGAATCTGTCATAATTAAAGTAAATCATGGTAATTCAGTGTGCAGTATTGTACATTAAAACATCATATATCAGGTAGCACTCTATAGTGCCTTTGCTGTTTTGATTTTGTTTACGGCCACAATGTCCAGAGTTTTTATTAGATTTAGCAGATTTATAATTCCTGTGTAATTTATTTATCTGTCTGAGCTATGTGAGGATTTGTGTGTATATTCAATTATAAAAATTAATGAGGATTAAAATATTAAAATTTAGAATTTTAAAAGTTTACACACAGACTTGAGTAAAGTAAGTAAAGTTGAGTAAAGTCCCCAAAAATAACAATAGTAAATATAAAATGAACAATAGTAAATAGTAAATAGTAAATATTAATAAGAAGTAGGAAAACAATACAGATTGGTTCACTTGATTGAGCCTGAAAATGACATGGGTCTGACATTTCATTGGGGGATATTACATTTTCAAATATACTGTGATTTCAGTATTCTATTCAAGATCTCATTGGAAATTGCACCTGAAAATTGAAGTACTGAAATATACTTTAAACAAACGTATTGCGCAAATTATCGTTTGCTTCATTAAAATAATGCAGGACTGAACAAAATTCCTTCAATTCAAATGTTACAGAAAGATGCAGTTTGCTATTGTAGCTATCCATGTGCTCTGTGGTTGTCCGTTTGTCATTATGCTGGCTGTCTGTGAAACACAAACCAATAGAGGCAGTATTTTGGCTCTGTGGGGTAGCATCGTCTGTCCCACTTATTTGTGAGTGTTTGCCAAAAGGCAATATACTCATGAGTGCTATGACCACAGTTTTGTCATTCAATATTTTTCTTCCAGTTTTAAGGTTTTTTTTTATTGCAGATATGTGTTGCATAATGTCATTGGCCATTTTGCTAGCATGGCACTCCTTATAAGCATAGTAAACAGATTTAATATATTTTCCATTTTGTGTGACAGTTGCGGATGCCTCAGTGCAGTCTGGCTGGGTATGGAATGACGTAGCAGTACTGGTTGTGGACAGTATCTATTTATGTACAGTATATATTCAGTATCTATATAGTTTATCCCAGCACACTGCAGTTTCTCATATTTCTTTGCTATATACACTCAACTGACGAAAATAAAGAACCCACATAGAAATGTCAGATTGCTGCAAATATCGGCATGCAGATAAGTCACAGGCAGTAAATGTAAATAATTAAAGGTGTGGTCTAATTAGACATTTGCCACAACTGGGCATAAAGTGCTTTCCCCACTGTCTATGAAAAGGCTCTCAGAGGCTACTGTTAGATAGTGCTCCTTTTGATTAGAGATACTTGACTGCTAGACATGCTTCTATGCTCCGTTTTGCCCAATTAATAGACTTTGATAGGGGACAAATTATTGGACTTAAAGAACCAGGATGGTCATTTCTACAAATTGGCTGTCATCTAGGCTGTTCTGACCTTGCTGTAAGGAGGTGCTGGGAGCAGTGGTTCTGTTACACATGATGAACAGGCTCCTGATTACCCAGACAGACCATCAGTACATTTTACATTTACAGTATTTATCAGACGCCCTTATCCAGAGCGACTTACAAAAGTGCTTTAAGACATCAGTAACATAATCCTTTCCTAATAATCAGTAATCTAAACAATAATACACTTCTGAAACTGTAAAGGTGTGTTTTGTTGTTTTTTTTAAGAGCGATAGAGAAAAAGAGAGGGGGGTGTTAGTTAAGGTAAGTGCAGAATAAATGGGTCTTCAACTGGCATTTGAAGATAACCAGAGATTCAGCTGTTTGAACATTGAAGGGAAGTTCATTCCACCACTTAGGAGCCAAAACAGAGTCTAGATGAATGCCTTCCTCGTCCCCTGAGAGACGGGGGGGATCAGTCGAGCAGTGCTAGTAGGCGAGGTGCAGTGTGGGGTGTGATAAGTGCTGCAAGGTAGGAGCCATTTTTAGCTTTGTAGGCAAGCATAAGAGTTTTAAAGTTGATAGGAGCCGCTGTAGGGAGCAAGTGGAGAGAGCGGGGCAGTGGTGTAGTGTGTGCGAACATGGGAACATTGAACACAAGTCTTTCAGTTGAATTCTGTATCAGCTGTAAGGATCGGATAGCGATCAGAGGGTAGCCCTGCTAAGAGAGAGTTGTAGTAGTCCAGTCTTGAACTGGCAAGGGACTGAACCAGAATCTGCGTTGCCTCTGTGGAAAGAAATGGACAGATCCTTCTGATGTTGTAAAGAAGGAAACGACACGACCGAGAGACATTAGCAGTGTGGGAGGAAAAGAACAGAATTAGTTGGGCGTCATCAGCATAGCAGTGATATGAAAAGCCATGTGAGGATATAACCTCACCAAGAGAGCGAGTATAGAGGGAAAATGAGAGAACCAAGCACTGAGCTTTGTGGGACACCAGTGGTCAGATTGCGGGACGAGGAGATGGATTCGCCCCATGATAGCTGATATGACCTGTCTGCTAGGTAGGAGGCAAACCACCGCCATGCTGTTCCCTGGACTCCAAGACTCGTGAGGATGGACAGAAGAATCTCATGGTTGAATCTCATCAGTAGAGAGGCAAGCATGAGTAGCTCCCAGTTTTATTGCCCACCATCCAGGCACCTTTACTCCATGTCCAGTGCACTTAGAAAAAGGAAATTTTCACTGCATGGAATTGTCACTGCACCCATTATGTGTCTTGCCATTGACAGCCAGTCACTGTCACCTTAATTTGCAGTTGTGTTGTGAACAAGAAAATTGGGCTGCTATGGACTGGGACCCTATCATCTTTAGTGACTAATCCAGATTTATTTTGTGATCTGATGATGGTAGGTTAAGTATACCGAGGAGCAACATGCTGCTCCAACTGCTCGTGTTATCTGATGAGCCATAGACTGGAATCAGTCACCCCTAGTAGAGATATAAGGGACACTAAACACCTCATTGATAAATGCAGGATATCCTGCAGCCACGTGTTTCCGCTCATGGCAGGGCTTCCAACAATCATTATTCAGCAGGATATTGCTTGCCCAAGCACAGCAAACTTTCTTGGCCTGCTCAGGCCAGGACACCATCCAATGTCTCATTAGCAGCATGCCATGGCATTGTCGGGCATGCATACAAGTCCGTGGAGGCCATTCAATCTACTGAGTGTTATGATGTGTGGTAGGACCCAAGGATAGACGGAATCCCATAACGTATAATAACAATGGGGAAATAATATAGAAAAACTAAAATGAGGAGAAGAGCAGAGCGAAAGGCTCCTAAACATAAAAAAACAAAAGGAAGAAATGACCAAACTGGCCAAGCCACGTCGCCGAAGCGCCAACGGGGCAGGCATGCAGAGAGCACGATAGTGCGAGGAGAGCAAACGCGAATAGATCATGAAAGACGGTGAAGTGCCAGAAAATGAGTATAAACTCAGGCGTGCGAGGAGAGTAAACGTCAATAGATCATGAAAGGCGGCAAAACGGCAGGAGGCGAGCGTTAGCTCGGGCGCACATGTGGCACGAGTAAGCCGAGCCGGAACGGGTCCCATTCAGGGAGTGCCCCTAAAACACTAAATACCTCAGGGGTTCCCCTTCGTCAGCACGAAAAGCCCCAGGACGTAACCAACTTTTTCTAAAGGTGCGCACAAGTGCACCGGTGGTCGGGCACGCGTACCAAAGGCAGACGACCTGGCAGCGAAAAACCCGCACTTAAATAGCAGGAGAGGCAGCTGTTCGAAATCAGGTCATAAATCGGTCACTGGATATAAACCGCCTCACCGATTGCTCTGTAATGGCCACCGGTGCAGACTGCCATACGCTCCATGGCGAAAGGTAGGAACCCTAACACGGAGTACCGTTTTGCAGTACTATGCAATGGCTTTTTGGCAAAATGAACTAGCCAGCTGTGTCATTTTTTCATTTTGATATTCAGGGTGTCTTTGAATTCTACCCCTTGTAGGAGGATAATTTTCATTTCCATTAACCAATGTGGCATCCCAGCACATTACCCAGTCCATATCAGGAAAGATATTCCGTATGTTTTTTTACCATTGAGATCTGATGTGCTTTCGTTGTTGTTTTTTTTTTTAAAAAACATGTTTTATTGGGGAGTTTGTATAACATACAAATGAATGCAAAAAAACAAAGATGATCAACCTCCCCTATTTTTAACCCTTAAATCACCACACACACATACACTAAAAAAAGTAATAAATAAAGTTAAAAATAAATAAATAAAATAAAAATCTAAAAAATAGAATAAAAAAATATAAATATATATTTGATAAAGAAAAAGGAAGAAAAGGGAAAAGAAGAAATAAAATTAAATAAATAAATAAACCCACACAGTGGGGATTTGGTGTTTTTATTTAATTATTTTTTTTTATTTATTGCATTTTAAACTTGAGAACTTGACTTGACAAAAAAACTCCAAGAAGGAGTTTGAATGAATCTTTATATATGAATGTAATGATAATGTGAGTAACAGAACAAGTTTTGGGGGAAAAACTGTACAATTGAAAGGATGTCCTTTTAGGTCGCCTCTAGCCTGGATACAAGATGAGATACGGTTGGGCATTGAGGTATACAGATTCTGTATTGCCTACAGCTGTTGCAGCTGGATATGTTGATCCTGCATAATCATGGGTTGCCAAAGCTGGGGTTATGCTCAATTGTTGTAATTTAAAAATTAAATCTGGCAGGTCAAAGAATTGATGCAATCTGGCAGAGACATTCCTGAGAAACCCTTGCTATACTTGGGTCAAAAAATGCCAGTTATTATTTATGCCAGTTAATATTTTAATTGGAACGTTGCTAAATAATGCACGATTTGGCAGTTGCACACTGTGAATGCGCAAGTCCTTTTCGCAGGCCCCTTTTTTTACTAAGGAAAAAGGGAAATTGAAAGAGGTGCCATGAAATAGATTAGCCAAACAAAAGATGTTAATTAGCTTTTGGCATGAGGAACGATTTTCGTAGTGACAATCAGAAACTTTAAAGAGAATGAAGTGAAAATGACTTTGCATAACGTGTTTTCATTTACATCGTAATGAATCATACAGTGGTGCTTCAAAGTGAACCCATTAGAATTTTCATAGTTTTTGAATAAACCTGTTATAAAACATCAGATTTAAATCCTAAAACTGGATAAGAAAGAACCCCTTTAAACAAAAGAGAAAAGCAGTATTATGCTTGGCCATTTATTTACATTTCCAGGAGCTGTTGATCAGTCCTGCACATCACCTTGCGGGAATTTTCATATTGTTCCATATAGAACAATTTCAACTCAATCACTCAATCAACTGCTAACTTCAGAAAGTCCTGTAAAATTGCTGTTGGAAAGACTTTCTCTTGGCCATTAACTCTTGGAAGAATGACTTGCATTCTTAGGGTCGTTGCTATGCTGCATGACACACTTTCATGCGAGTGTCAGTTTAAACAGATGTAATTAAATGTGCATTTGTTAACTGCTGGTGCAGTACGCTTGTTAAATATACTGCTGATAAAAATTAGAGGATACTTAAAATGAAATATCCCTTAATGAAATATCCCCTAACATTTATGAGCACTATATATTTACTTCCCATTCACATTAAATATAACTAACCCCATTCACAAGCTGACCTAATTTACTACATGCTATAGGTTAACAAATGGACAGTAATGACAGGTTCAGAGATCCCTGGTTCAAGCCCATCTGAAATCCATCTGTGAGAAGTTTGCAATCTCTTCTCATGTCTGTTTGGTTGTACTCTGGGTACAATACACACACACACACACACACATATATATATATATATATATATATATTGGTGAGGATGAGAATATTGAGCAGTCCATTATGTAGCTACTTGCTATATGAAACCCAGAAAGGGTTATTAACTCACTAAGTTACAGAGAGGGCATAATTCACTTTTACTTTGCTCTTTGGTGCACTGAAAAATGATTGCATGAACTGAACTTTGACTCATGTGCCACTTCTATAAACTCCCATTTTGACCCCACTTATCCTGGTGGGTCTGTCGTAAGGCCCTATATTTTATCATTTGTATTGTGACTACAACCCCGAATCAGAAAAAAAAGTTAGGACCATATGGAAAATGCAAATAAAATAAACATAAAACAGTTTTGCATTATAATTAATGGTTTGAAAACAGAAATATGGAAGGAATTTGCATAATTACGTGCCTCAAGGAATCTGGAGGAATTTCACTGCATTAAGGGCAAGGGTGCAAATGTACTCCGGGCATATGTGATCTCCGATCCCTCAGGCACCACATCAAGAACCTTGGTTCATCATTAGCTGATATGACATGGGATATCTTTGGCAAACTTTTTGTCAAGCACTATAATATGAAATTACATTTCACTAATGCCTCCTTAAACTTGGCTATGCAAAAAGAAGCCTTATGTTAGCCATATTCAAAAGCCACGTCGACTTCTCTAGGCCTGGGGGCATCTAGGATGGATTGTCATACAGCGAGTGGTCAGATGAATCAGTACTCCAGATCTTTTTATGACGCAATAGATGCTGTGCGATACACACATTATAAAGGCATGGCTATGGAAGAAGAGAATTGAAAGTGTAAAGAATTCTGAAATGAAAAACTCTCGTGAAGAGTATTAACAAAGGACTGACAAACTGAATACTAATACCAAAGTTTTTGCTATCTATGAACTTTTGGCTATATTATGTGATTTGGCAGTTACTGTGTTGTTTGTTATTTGTTGTTTTGATTGAGTTTTATATTGTTATTGTGTAAAGATTTGTCTTTTCAGTGTTGACTACCCTTACCTAACCTGTCTACTTAGTTAAAAGCCTTGCTCTGCCCTCAGGCATCTATCTATCTCTGCCTATCAAAACATCAATGCTCACACACATACTCATACATAAATTCTCATTCTCTCTCTCTCTCTCTCACACACACACTCACACACACACACACACACACACACACACACACACACACACACACACACACACACTAAATCACACATAAACACAGATTTCCAATTAAATTTCCAACAGAGTGCACTGTTTTTATATTTAGTGCACCCAGTCCGTTTCCTCGACAGGGAACAGGGTGCGTCTCTAATACTCACCAAAGAGCTTTTCATCGCTCCTTTCACTCCTCCTCTTACATTATGTTCTACAATGTGTCCCAGTCCATGATTACTAATCTTTCAGTATCTTCAGATTGATGAGCAACAGTGCCGTTTTGTCATGATGTATTACAACAGAACTGGAGTAGACCTGATGTGCATATTTGTTTTGTAAATTTCACATCTACACTTGAGCTTTACAACCTATTGTTTTTATTCACTTAACAGTATAAGATAAACTTTCAAAGATTTCCCTCAAGATGTTTTCCCACTCTCCCACTGTCCTCGGAACAACCAGTGCTACATTAGAACAGATACTCATGAATAATTGTGCATAGACAGACTTGTTTTTTTAGCACCCTGCTAACATTGGCAGCATATAAGCTTGGCTCAGATTTCTGTACTGTATTTAACGTTATTGTTTGTATGGCTGTGAAATTTCAACAAAGAAGCAAGTTTAATAACTAAGAGGCTAGTTTTTCGAGTTCACTTAAATTGGTTTCACTCTGATGGACTTTCTTCTTTTTCTTCTTTAATGACCTCGTTTAACTCTGTGAAATAGGACACTGACCGAACTGGAAGTGGTCTCAACTTTACCATAGTCACATATTCGTTTTAGGCTAGTGTAAGCAAGATATAAAAGGTATTTTCACAAGAAAACGGTGTGCAAACAATATGTAAATGTGTCCCAGATACTGCTGAAAACACAAGTAAAGTGCTGCCATCCCCAATGCCACCACATTTTTTATTTATTCACATTCACCATGTTTATAAAGATGTACAATATTTACAGAAAGTACAGTAATGTACGGTTATGATGGTTCCGCAGATTCCCACAGATACATAGCCAAGATTAGTGCAAAAATAGATCTGTATTAAGGAGTCACCTATCTCCCAAGACCCTTACAGGGTGTAATCATGCACATAATCACATAGTTTTGTTTTGATACACTCCATTAGAGCTTTAGCAGAAGATGGACACTCAGCAGCACTCAAGCGTTTGGCTTTACTTTGAGAGAAATCATTAAGTCTAATTGCAATATTTGTGGAAGGTTGATCTGTTGTAAAGCAGGTTGCATCTCCACCATGGCAAAGCATTAACAAGGCAACACATGATACTGAGATTCCATGTTCAGCCCGAATGCTGCATTAGCCTAAGAGTGTAAACCGCTAAATGCTTAAATACATTCTTTCATATTTCATAATTTGCCACAAATTTTCTTTTTTTTTGTAATAGAAATGTGGAATTGCTAAGAATCAGAATTGATAAAATGACAAGAATCCCTGTCTAGGGGAACAAGATAACACAAGAGGACAGTATGATGAACCGGATACATTTTTTTAAAGGAAACCAACAATGCATTTATAGACAATATTACAAATAACATGGAAGATCAGCCAGATGAAAGAGACTCATCTGCTGAATATGAATCGGGCTATGTAGTTATAGGTTACAGAGAAGACTCAGGAACTGGGGGGACAAACAAAGCGGTATTACTTACAACAGAACAGGTACATACACTTTTACCAATATACAGTGTATTGGGGATGTACAGCTTGATACATTTATGCAAGTAAAACAAGTAGTGGAAAGTCATACACGCAAACACGAGTAACTTGCACAACTAAAATTTCTAAAGACATTAACCAAGTTCGAACAGTCTCTAGTCCAAATGTGAGTTAATGAGCAGACGAACACACAGAAATTAAGTATTAGACTCGGAACTCCAGGTTGTTAAAGAGACCTAGTGGTCTGATATTTCAAGCTCTTCAGACAAGTCAAAGGCAATCTTTTTTCATCAGTTTTCAACTTCTGCTGGGTGCTCTACTCTGTGCAGCCAGTTGAAGATCAAAGAATGTGTCTGGTTATTAGATTTCCTCAGTAACTAAATATGTATATACTCTTATTTTCTCTTATTTTCACTCCATTTTCTTTGGATAAGACACGCTTCTAGAGAGTGTACTTGAGCTCACCTTATCACAACACTGTGCTGTATTTTGATTTTCGCACATAACTTTTGGCTGATGCACAGCATCGAGTGATCCTGCTCTTTCAGGTGAACCTGCTAAAAAGCACATCATTCTGCATTATTCATTTAATTGTATTATTTTATTCATTTATTTACTGATTTATTTACAGGGCCATTATACAGCCGTGGCTGTTCATGAGAGGAGTATAGTTACACTGATACTAGGCAGACACACTCATGCTGGGGCAATTCAGAGCAACCAATGAATCTAACACATTTTTGGAAGGGGGTTAAACCAGAGTACCAGGAGTATATCAACACTGATATGCTCAGAGTCTGAGGTCAGGGTTAAGCTATGAATCTCTGTAGCTGTGCAGCAAATCGGCTAAACACTTCTGGCCTCTTGATACAGATTTAATGGGGGAACACAATGTTTTTTTGTTTGTTTGTTTGTTTTTTTGTTTTTTTTTTGGGGGGGGGGTCTATGGTCTAAACCAGACCTCACTCATCAAACTGCACATTTCACTGGGATCAGTAAATTACTTTTCAATGACCTTGGGAATGCATGCACTTGTTGCATCTAATCCTGCCTATTGTTACTGTATATGAGTCTCCTTTGGATAGTTTATGACATATGCACATTGGGGTCAAAGAATTCACTCATTGGAACATTGCTTCTTTTTCTTTTGACTGGTCCCATCAGGGATCACCGCAGTGGATCCTACATCTCCATCTTGCCCTTTCAAGGAACATCGTCCTGTGCCACACCAACCATCTTCATGTCCTCCTTCACAGCATCATTAAACTTTCTTTTTGGCCTACCTCTTCTTCCTTTGCCTGGCAGTTCCATACCCATCACCATTCTCCCAATGTAACCATCATTCCTACTTTGCTCATGCCCAAACCATCTCAATCTTTCTTCCTTAACTCCAGAACATCCTATTGGAAGTTGCGTTGTCCTTCTAATGAACTAATTCCTGATCCTGTATATCGTCGTCACCCCTGAAGAACATTGGAACATTGGTAGTACAATGAGTAAAAGAATGGATGAGCAAATTAACTGTTAACAAAATGAAATGGAAAAAGTAAAAGTTTTACCTAAACTTTGGTTAAATTAAATCTACCAATACAACAATAAATCTGGAATTGAGCCCCATGCAACTGATCAAGTAAGTTGTTAGTATGAATCACTTGATATGAATAAATCTTTAAAATTGTTTTTCAACTCAATATACATTATCTTTGTTTTTAAAATATATTTTCACACTAATATAATACTGTCCGCATTGATCCCAGTGGGAAGATTACGTCGGTATGATGTAGATATGATGCCAATGTGATGTCACAACTGAAATCCAACCAGAATGCCACTGAGTGAGGATTTTTGCATAGCAAATTCCACTGTATTCACTGTATTCCACTGTATTCACTGTATATTGATTTGCTGTTCTGTCTTGTTCTATTCATATCTGTTTGCAGGGGGTATTTTTGAGACTCAGGAGAACGAACCAGTGAGCGTGGATGAGTTAGCCTTCAAATTTGCTGTCACTAGTATCAACCGGAACAGAACTCTAATGCCAAACACCACGCTGACCTATGACATCCAGAGGGTGAACCTTTTTGACAGTTTTGAAGCCTCGCGAAGAGGTCAGCACTTCAGATCATGCTTTGTTTTCATTCAAACTGATGGGTACACTCTAGCATAGTCAAAAACATTTTCGTATTTCTTCATCATTGCTTTTGGTGCAGTTCTTCCATTTTTCCTTTTTTCCCATCCCAACTGTTTCTCACTATCTTTATATATGTTTTCTTCATATTTATATTTGGTTTTCCTCTGCGGCTTTTTCCTCCACAATCTGCTCTACGTCCCTGCTCTTCTCTCAGTGTGTGACCAGTTAGCCCTGGGTGTAGCTGCCGTGTTTGGCCCTGCCCACAGCTCCTCAGTCAGTGCAGTTCAGTCCATCTGTAATGCCTTGGAAGTCCCACACATCCAGACCCACTGGAAACACCCTTCTGTGGACAACAAGGACACCTTCTTCATCAACCTCTATCCAGAACACACATCCATCAGCAGAGCCATTCTGGACGTCGTCACCCACTATAAATGGAAGTCTATTACTGTGGTCTATGAAGACAGCATAGGTGAGTTATAGATAGATAATGAATATTTGGTTTTGTATGTTCCCTACTCTTTCTGATTTGCTCGTTATTAAAATGGTAAAATTGTTAGTTTACGGTCACTGACATGACTGGTCACTGGTAAGGCTGACAAGCTACATAGGGACCATATAAATGTAATGAAACAAAGCGACAATAAATGGGCGCACAAAGGCATGATTAAAAACATTGAATAACCTGAGACCAACCCAGTGGAATAGCAGAACAATCTATAGTCCTCCATGACAAGTCATATCGATTGTGTTCCTCGTGTTTGTGTGTATACATTTCTGCTGCTTTGTAACAAGCTCTTGTAAGTGTATACTCCTGTCCTATTGCAGGTAGTACTCTCTCACCTATAGCTATATAAAATGGATCATATTCACTTGTTGGGCCTAATTCAAAAGCAAATCAAGCAGAACAAAGTTGGGCTTAAATGGCTCATAAAACACTTTTTATGGTGGAATTAAAAAGTGTATGTAATGAAAATGTTATTATGTACGAGCAAAACTTACAACCTACCTTGAGCATGTGTACAGTGTGTGTAATGTGTGAAAGATAGTGTCATACATGAATATATAAATTGTCATACATTAAAATAAAAGTGAACGAAATTGCACACAACAAGCACTCTGTTTAATAAGACAATTCAGAGTCAAACAGAATTTACTTCTCAGATGGAGCTATCGACTGTACATACATTCACATTAAGGCACCATCTAATGATCTGTAATGCAAAATATTATCTACTGAACGTTTAGCCAGGTGACAAGGTGCAATGCTCAGATGCAGTTTGGCTTGCAGACGTTTGGACTGTGGCATTATAAGTTAGAATATTGTTGGAATATTCATATATTCCATTGCATTCTTGCAATTTGCTGACAAGCTGTTAAAACACCACTGTGGACTTAAAAATAAAAGGTGTTGTGAATAAAATGGCATCGAATGCACTCAGTTCAATAAAAAAAATTAGTAAGAGCAGTTTTTCAACATTTTGGAGATTTGTTGCTGTGTTCCTCAGTCCAAGACCTGTCATGATTTGTTATTCGTGGGTGTGGAGTATGAGAATTGCAAAGGAACGTACACGATTTTCAAACGATTGGTACTCATTAACATATGCACGTTTTACTACTAAATTTGGTCTTTATATGGCATTTGTAAGTTTTTGGGAAGGTTCATTTTATGTGTAATTTACCTGCAGTTTGCTCGTCTTTGCTGAATAAGTCTCCGTTCCATACATCCTGTGCTGTTAGTAATACCGATTTCTCCCCAAGACAGGGTTTTGTTCAACACACTACTTTTCCATAAAGTATTATGGATGAAATTAAGTCATGGTTTCCACGGTATCTCTCATGCAATTTACTTATTGTTTGTTTTCTTGTGAAAATAGCCCTTTATGTTAAAGTAGAACAAAAGTGCAAAATGAACAAAATGTGACTGTGGTAAAGTTCGGTCTAAGGGTCAATACAATGTCACACATAATGTGGCCAGTAAATTGCACATACCTGTACAGTCAAATACTTTTATTTGAATATACGCAATCCCTATTTTTCCCAACACAACAACTGGGATCTTCATAGCAATGTTGCTTTAGTGATATCAGCTTATTACTTTGCTTTTTTTACTGTGTGTGTGTATGTATGTGTGTGTGTGTTTGATGCTACATAGGAAGTATTTTTTTCTACCAGTGGAGCACTGTTGTTCATGATTGTAAATAAATTGAAGTAAACAGAAAAATGTATTAGCACAAACATATTTTTGTATCTTTATTTGACCAAATTGTGTGCAATTACATTTTGTTCAGTGTTGCATGAGACTAGCAGTATCAAACTTTGGACAGGGTATGGTGAGGCATTTAGCTAACAATGCTCATTGAACATGTTGCTTTAATGTGTAATAAAGGCACATTAATGGTTCTCTACATAAAAAGTAGAGAAATTACACAAAACAAATTTAATTGCCTGACTGTGGAACATTTTTATATATCATAATTAAATTACTAAATAAATCTTTGGTCTCAGATGTTGAATATATATCATTGAAAAATAAATAATGCATCCAGATGGAAATTACATATATCCTCTGATTAGTCTTACCACAAGAGGACGTGCTGCCACTCACTGCCCTATAACGATGCTCTCAGAGGCTGTTTTTGGTAGTGTACCTCTTGGTGAAATAATTTACCCAGTCGACAGACTGAGCAGTGGTTTCATGAGAACACACACACAACAAATATGGTCTGGATAAACCAGGCAGACCATCTGTATAGAGGATTGTTTGCTTCACTTTACAAGCACGAGCATCGAATGTAGTTTAGTTGTTCAACATCCAGACACAGGTGGCACCTTTACTACACACCCCTGTCTCTGCCTAGACCATTTCCAGGCAATTAGCAGAGGGAAATTTGTTGTTTCCTGCCATTGAAAGCCAGGAATTGTTGGCTTGGTTTTATAGTGAAGATGTAGACAAGAAACCTGGACAGCTACGGATTGGGAAAGTATCATCTTTAGCAATAAATGGAGTGAAACCCCAACTGCTGGTGTGATATGGGGAGTAATCGCATAAGACAGTCACCCCTAGTAGTGATATGAGGGACACAGCTCAGCAAAATGGACAGGACATCATGCAGGCTCCATGTGTTGCCTCTCATGGAAGGGCATTTTCCAGCAGCAATGGTTTCCTAGGAAGGTCTCTTCCAGATCTGCAAAATTTCCTTGGACTTTTAGGGTACCAGCTAAGATGCCAGATTTGTCAAATTATGAGAGGAAATGATCTACAGGTCCAACTGTGGGCAAATGTATGTAGAAGCATGTCTAGCAATCAACGATCTCTTACCAATAATACCCAAAAATAGCCTCTCAGAGACTTTTTATAGAGAATATGGTAGTGTATTTACTTTAAAACCTCTTATTTAAAAGTCTCTAATCAGACCACACCTGTAACCATTTACATATCTGACTGCATTATAGCTGCATGCCAAGTTTTGCAACAATCTGACATTTCTATCTGGTTACGTTATTATTATTATTATTTTTTATCAGTGAGAGTATTTGATGAATACTGTGCATATTCACACTGAAATTACTTTTACACTGTTCACACCATATTCACTTTACAGGGTGAGTCAAAAGTCGCAGAATACCCGTTTATTTATTTACCATTTTATTTACCCAGCAAGTGATTTGTGAGGGGGCCTATCTTTTAGGCTATGTCCGGAACATGGCTGCCATCTTGAAAGGGCAAGTTTTTCCTATGGGAAAGGGTCATGTAGGTTATCAAAGAAGACCTGACAAGCCACGGTGTTTCATCCGAACACCACTACTGACAAAGAAACCTCAACAATGGTCTCGGCAGCTTTTGCAAAAAGCCCAAGACGCAGCATGCAACTTGTCCTGTGTCTTTTGACTCATCCTGTATTTTGTGACTTTTGACTCGCCGTGTACTTAGGAAAACTGCTTCCATATATAGTTTGCCATCTACAGGCCATTCTTGGTATGAAAATACTAAAACCTGTAGCCAATACATGCATGTAATACAAGAGTGCCAGTGGTAGCACCTTTGGCTCTTGAGAAAAAATATATAAAAATAATAATAACATTTTAAAAAAATTAGATAAATTCAGGCCTGTGCATCTGTTGCTCTTTAACTCTGTGGGGTAAAGCTGCACAAATCAGAGAAAATAGTGCATCGATTTGATTTTGGAGTGCACTACCAAATTGCAGCTCTACGCATAATCAATTAGATTGTGTTCTAATATAGGTGGATTGTAATTGTGTTTGCATATGAGAGGGGTTGTGATGAAATGATTTGACATAAGTGTGATGAGAATCTGTTCCCTGGAATTCTTAATAGCACGGCGTTCTCACTTTCTCACTGTGGTTTGCTAGAAGGACACACATTTTATAGTGACTGCAGGCTATGCATGCATGAGTGGAGTTTATGGACTTCTGGTTCAGCTCATACCCATTACTCTCTGGAACAGACTTGGGTCATTTTAAATACGGCAGTTTAAATTCCATACACAAGGCAACGCTATGAAATTGGACAGTTATTCAGATTCATTCTGTGATTACCTTAGATACCATGACTATTGGTGTGGATTTACACTTGTAATGCTTTTACGTATCTAAAATATTACCAACAAATTGAACCAGCATATTTTGCCTAGACAGCAGTACTACAGAACTGGCATTATACATTGACTGGCCATTTCATTAGGTACACCTTTGCTAGTACCAGGCTTGACCCCCTTCAGAACTGCCTTACTTCTTGCCATATATTCAACAAAGCAGCTGAAAACATTCCCCACAGATTTTGGTCCATATTGACAGGATGACATGCAGATTGAAATCGCATGCATGCAGATTTCACCACATTCCAAAGGTACTATAATGGATTGATATCTGGTGACTGTGGAGGCCATTTGAGCACATTGAACTCACTGTTATGTTCAAGAACCCAGTTTGAGATGATTTGAGCTTTATGTATGGTGCATAGAAAGTGGATACACTGTGGTTTTTAAGGGATGGACAGGTTCAGCAACAATATTCGTGGAGATTGTGGTATTTAAACAATCCTCAAAGGTTTTAAGAGGCTAAAGAAAATACTTGACACACCATTGCACCACCACCAGGAGCCTGAAGCATTGATATAAACCAGGATGGAGCCATACGTCATACTGTCTGAATGTCAGAGCACAAATCAGTACACATTAGACCAGGTAACATTTTCCAATCTTCTGTTGTTCAATTTTTTTTAGCCTGAGTCAATTACCTCAGTTGTCTGTTCTTAGCTGACAGAAGTTTAACCCAGTGTGGGCTTTTGCTGCTGTAGCCCATTTGCTTCAAGGTTTGAAATGAGGGGTATTCAGAGATGCCCTTGTGCAAACGTTTGTTACTGTTACTGTTAAAATATCAGTTTAAGCCAGTCTGCCATTCTCCTCTCACCTGTAGCATCAACAAGGCATTGCCATCCAGAACTAACTGGATATTTATAAACTTGCACCTCAAACTACATGCCTAAATGCATGATTTGCTGCCATGAGATTGACTGATCAAACAAATTGCATTAACGAGCAGTTGGTCGATCAGGTGTACCTAATAAAGTGGCCGGTGAGTGTGTTTGCTGCATATATGTTTGTTAGTTTAATTTCTGTTTGTATTTTATTGGTAATCTTATTTAGATGTAAAAGTTCAACAATGTAAATATTAGACACTTGTGGGTAAAAAGAATGTTGACCTTCTATGTCTTTAGGAATTGTAGCAGACTGTAGCAGAGCAGAGACAAACGCAGCTTCCGGTAAACAAAGGCTTTTATGAAAAGGCAGCAGGCAAAAACACAACGTATACAGACCGAGTCGGTAACAGGAGAGGCAAAAACACGATCCAAAAGGCAAGGGTGGAAAAACGGGCAGAAGGGTCCAAACACGATAAACATACAGCAAATCAGGCGACGCTTCAAGCTCAGGGGTGAACCAATTGAATCAGCACCGAATGATACTGACAGATTGTATAAGTAGTGTGGTGTAATGAGGAACAGGTGTGAGTGATTAGTAGCCCGGTGATTGAGTGTGTGTCTGTGCGTGGGTGTGGTCCGCTCCAGCGTTGGGCAGTGTGACTGGAGGTAGAGGATGGGATGCCCAGGTATCAAGCCAGAAAGACACTGAAGGCTGGATGTACTAACACTTTTGACTTAATGCATATGTTAACTAAAAACCCTTCCATGTTAATAAAATAATGGTTGAAACATTGGACTCATTTATTGTAATGAATGATCCTATCCAAATTTGGTGACGTTCTGAACATTCAACATACCCTCCACTTTTATTTTATTTACTGGTGGTAGTTATTCATATTATATATTGTAGCACACAGATACTTGGACACATGCTTATGGAATAATGTTGTAATTTAAATGGTAACAAATAATCTTGCATTTAATGAATATTTAATGAAGTAATTTGAGGGGAGAGTGGGCAGAAGCTTGAACAGGGTTGGTTAATTAACCTACTACAAAGTGGAAAATCCTCCAAGTTATATCAGAAATCTTTTAGTTCTGCTTAGCAAGCATGCTCGGAGTATTTTATCAAGTGGAAAATGTGGTACTTTTAAACAAGTATCCATTTTTCTTTGCTATGAGTTCATGGCATTATGATTATACCAATGTTGTATATAAATTAGTAATACCTTCTGTAATCAGTGGGGAAAGTGAGCTGCAACGTAATGCAGTGCTGCATTCCGTTAAAAATTCAGTGGCTGTACACGGTACCAGAAAGATGGCAGAGCAGCTGCCACATTCAAAACAAGTCACGGTCAGAAAAATAGTGTAAAGCCTTGTTATAATCAAAGAAGATGCAGAGAAATGCATTCAACTGCACAACCTGTGTGACTGTCAGAGAAACTGTAATTTTCTCTTTCCCAAGTGCAGAAAATGTACTAAGTTATGAAAGGTGCATAGTTGGACAGGTCATCAAGACCTATCTCAAATGACACCTATTAATTATTTAGAGCACTATTTTGAAAATACAAATCTTATCATTCATTCATTATCTTCCGCTTTAATCCACATGGGGTCACGGGCCCACGGGTGCCTAAGGGCATAAGGGCAAGAACAACACTAAATGGAGCGCCAGTCCTTCGTAGGGCACACACACACAGTGATGCACACAGTCACACACTAAGGGCCACTTTAGAGACACCAATTAACCTAACACGCATGCCTTTGGACTGTGGGAGGAATCCGGAGTAAACCCACGCCGACACGGAGAGGACATGCAGACTCCACACAGAAAGCCTAGGCCTCTCCACCCTGGGATTGAACCCGGGACCTTCTTGCTGTGATTCAGCGGTGTTACGCACTGAGTCCCCATGATGCTCATAATCCTAAATATATAAATATTACATTACATTTAGCAGACGCCCTTATCCAGAGCGACTTACAATTGGTACAGTCTTACAATCCAAGCAATTGTGGGTTAAGGGT
>JAUZST010015894.1:0-10030 GCA_034779995.1 Parotocinclus haroldoi | reverse complement strand
ATCTATCTATCTATCTATCTATCTATCTATCTATCTATCTATCTATCTATCTATCTATCTATCTATCTATCTATCATATATGTCTGTCTATCTATCTATCGATCTATTTTGAGCCCCTAATGACCCCAGTGGAAGTTATTAAATATTTAAAAATCCCTTCAGTCGTCCATGCTATGAATCATAATAGTGTCTGTGAACTTAACAAACATTACACTCTTTGCTTTTCCACAACAACTGTCTACTTTCTGTCCTTCCTTGTTTCTCAGTCGCTTTGGTACATTTCTCGAATCATCCTTGCCATTTGCAAACACTGTACTCTAGAGATGTTCTGACGTTCTAATGTAAACTATGACTAAAATGTTGATGACAGTTATTGTAAATTGTAAGTTACACCTTAGTGTATGCAGGAGACTGATTGCAAGAGACTGGACAACATTCACAATTACTCTTTTACATGTATTGTTTGTACTGTACTTTGTTGACATATCATGTCTGCGATACAGACAGGAAAAGACAGCACTGCAGAGCACAAAACAAAACAAACTAAAAAACTATAAAATTACAAATGTGAACATAGGACCATCTCCTTAGGGAAAACTGTACATGCAGTGCTGTAGGAATTACAGTACAGTCTGCTGGGCCACAAATTTTCATCCACATCAGAACGAATATCTTCTCTTGTGATGCAGCATGGAAATAATCTTTTGGAGTTCCTTACAGTTTTTCTCAATCGATTTGGTACATTACTCACATCATGATTAATATTGGCATCACAACAAAATCTTTTCTCAAAACAGTTAATGCAGCAAAACACCAAAACTCAATGGTAAACGTGCAAAAGCATGTACCTCGCTCAGAATTATTTGTTTTTGCCTCAAAAGCAAATATTTATGTCAATCAACTTGTCAGTGCCATCAGAATGTCTAGTCTGTGTGCTATTGCCTATGAACAAGGCAATCTATATACTTAGTCATGTTGTCAGTGCAAAAGTGTTCACTGTAAGTATGTTCTAATGTAAATTAGCCAAGCTTTTGATTAAAGAATGCTTCACATTCTGTGGCATATCACTTGAAACGGTATGTGTTACACTCAAAATACAAACACAAAATTAGACATGACTATATGTGAGAGACTGACAGCACGAAATTAGACGTGTTAGAATTTCGTTTGCACTGCAATTTATTGACAAAACATCAGATATAAATTCAGGAAAAACACGACTGTTTAACGGCACTCTATAACACAAAAGAAAAACTACAAAATTAGAAACTTACTCAAAACATTCAAAACAACCTGAGACAATAACTTAAGGAATTATAGTACTTTCTTTTCTATACATCCTGACGCTCCTCTCTGTTGGGCCATGCTTTCATCCACGTCACACTGGATATCTTCTCTTGCAATGCACAGTGGAAAGAATCTCCTGGAGTGTCTAAGCCAGCCTCTGCAGGCATCTGCTGTGATATCCTCACAAGCTGCATCCATGGCAGTCAGCAGGTTCATCTGGGTGTATGGCTGGTGATCGTACACCTTCCATCTCAACGCTGAGAAGAGCTCCTCAAATGGGTTCAGGAACGGGGTGGAAGAAATTCCATCAGCATTCTATGATGACTAGCAAACCATTGTCTGACAGTGTTAGAGTGGTGAAATCTCAATTATTCCAATCCCAACATTGATCACATATTTGGGCAAATTCTCTTGCATCAATGGAAATGTATAGAAATATTCTTGACCTATTATGATAACTTGTTCCACCATTTTGCATGTGAAGACTTGTGCGATAAACTGATGCTTGTGTTGTGGGTGGTGAAACAATACAACAGAGAACCATATCAAACATTTTGTTCAACATGACATATGAAACAGCAACTGATAAGATATGAAACAACAGATAGTTGTACATAATCATTTATACGGATGTACCAAAGCATTTGCAACTTGTTCAAATAAATGAGAAACTGCTTTTTTGAAGTTCACATGTGACACAGTAGTGTGAAGATTGAACAGGTAGTTTTGAGAATTTTAATTCTGATCTGAGAAATGTACCAAAACGACTGTGAAAAACTGTAAATGCAGCTACTTCCCTACCGCTCCAGAATCATAGAAACCCTCTTGTACTATTAATCATTTGAAAGTTTAGTACGTTTTATACAGGTGACGAGCTACTGTGTTTACTCTTTGTATTTTGCATAGAGCATAATGGATTTGACGTCTGGTGCTAAAAACTTATTATACTGGAATTACAGGTTTCACAGGTATTGTGGATGGATATGTAATTACAACAGCTGGTAGACAAATACATGTTTTGCTTCTTCTTATTATTATTGTTAATATTAGTACCAACAACAACTACTACTACAATAATAATTAAATTAACAGGCAAGGTAATGAAAGCTCATATTCATATGTTTTGGCTTGCCACTTATAAGCGTACAATAGGGTTATAACAAAATGAATGGAATTCCTTAGTGTATATTTGTTATTTATTTCTCATCCATGTCAGAGAGTGTAAAATCACTTAATCTATTTACTAATCTATTTATTTCACAGCTTTATTTTTATGCACAGTTGTGCACCTAAGACTGATTTGGCAAGCAGAGAGGCCTTCTAAATTCTGTGTGCCCCAGTACATTAGGTAATCCAGAAAATTATGCTTTTTTGTCATTTTTAACTAAACATATCAAGATGACTGCCTGAGAACAAAAATCAATTTAATCACTCATTAATGATATATCAGGTAAAAGGCTAGAAAAGATGGAGATCGTCTCATACATTAAAGTCATTAGTCATTTATTACAATTATGGACATTTTTCTCATTCCATTGAAGTATTTTTTCAGGGTGATAATAAATATTGCCCCAGAGCAAATAATGATAAATAGACAACAGATAAATAGTAAATAGATATTTTCTTCAGAAAAGTATTAACAACTAAATGGCCAGCAAGAAAATAGTGGAAATTAAAAAAATGACAAGGCTATATTGCAAAGCTGATATTAAAAAAATTCTGGAACCAGTCTGGTGTAGAATATTGTGTTTTATTAGCGTAGTTGATGCCTCAAGAGCCTTTCTGTTGTTTTGTGGACTGTGTGTTATTGGATTCTACCACAAGGTGGCACTATGGTAATCTATGTTATTTTCATCTATTCGCAGAGATCTTTGCAGATGTTCTACCAAATCTCGTCTTCCTTGAGTGTCCATAAATCTGTTGTGCAAACCAGGTAAGATCACACTAAACTCTACAAACCATATTTTGCTTTGTACACAAGGGAAACTGTTATGTCAAAACAGGTAAGGTTCTTCCCCAAATTGTTGATACCCAAATCATAAAGCAAATCGGCATGATAATACTTTTTTAGCGAGTATTTAAACCACTTTTTATTTACTTATGGAGGTCGTGTTCCATGAGTGACATGGACATCAATTTAGAAATGATTGAAACATCACCCCCCAGAAAAGAACATATACATGATACATCTGTACATTACCAAGAAAGGTAGAAAGGTTCAGTATATGTGAGTGCATATGGAGATATAGCTAGAAGACCCTGAGAAGAGAAAGCACTCATGTGACTTTGGAAGTGCTAAACATATTTTCTAGTTCACGCATGATGCAGCTAGATTTTGGGTACATCTAGTTGTTGATGTTGACAAGTGAGAAAAGAGTATTCAACGGTGCAACATTAAAATTCTGGGTTCTAGCACAAGGTGTACTAGCCTGCCTCCTTTCTGTGTGGAGTCTGCATGTGTATGTGTGGGTTTACTCCGGTTTCCTCCCAAACATGTGTGCTAGGTTAACTGGTATCTCTAAATTGTCAATAATGTGTAAGTGTGTGTATGCATGTGTGAGTGTGTATGCTTTACACTGGATTTCAACATTCAGGAAGTTTTTCCTTGCCACTTTTGCCCTAGTCTCGCAATTTGGGATTGGCCTTTTAATATATAGCATAAAGTTATAAAGCTGCTTTTAGACAGCGCACCATCGTTGACCTTGTAGTCTATGACACAGCAAGCAACTCCCCATTTGGTTGTAGAGATTTTAAAATCGATGGCACCACACACCTTATGTGTACTGGCTTCAGTTTGATTGGAATATTGTATTAAGCCTTTGACAGTTCATGGGACTGAATCCAGAACACCAGAGAAATGGAGAGCTACGTTGGATATTGCTTGTGTTGGCCCACTTATAACTAGGGCATAATAGTTCTTAATAGATATTCTGTCCTTCTCAGTCCATATGTGCTTCTTCTTTCTATTCTTAACAAAATTATTGACCGGTCAGCTTCTCATGCCAGAAGAAGCACATTTTGCTGGATGATCTGTTGTAAGTGGCCTCTTCAGTTGCATATTCATGATCTACAGTAGGTGCTGTGACAGATGGCCTTTTAGTAGCACAGTGGCTTTACTTGCCCCTTGGGATTTTCTTGACATAAGACACAGAAAGGAAGGCTTTTGTGGAGGATTTCATGGCACGAGTTGTGAGGGTTTTCATGGAAAGAGTTCTTTTTGGAAACGTGAAGGACAAACTAGGGTTGTTCTTGTAAAAAAATATTGTAATGTATTACCACTCTATTACTACCTGATTGATAGACATTGCAAACTGTACTCTGCTTATATTTACATAATTCTTAGTGAACTGTTGGTCATTTTACAAAGTGTGTTAATTACCTATAGTAAGGCTATGTATGATTGTAGTACAGTACAATGCAGTATAGCATACACCAGCTATGCTCACAAAGCATCTTAGCTGACAGTATGTAAGAAGATCGCGTGCATGGGATATAGAGATGGTGAAAGTTTATTGTTGTCGTTGAGTGTTGATAGGACGGACTGCTTAATGCATAAAGACTTTAAGGACTCTGAAGACACTCTCCACCATTTCCCACAAAGTTGAGATTTGGTTCGATTTTTCTGTTATTTGTGTTCTTTCAGTTTTCATTGATATACTTCACTTAAAACCATAGTGAGTACTATAGTAATCACGTTCTGTGTATATAAATTGTCCTTTTCTGATTCTGAAATTCTTATACAAGTCCAAATCAGCAAGACTTCGGACAGTATATACAGTGTAACTAAAGCAACCACGCTGTATTTTAAATTGGCTTTTTCAATTTTTCCAAAATATAGACAGTATAATTGAGATGTTTAATGTTTTGTCTGGCCAACTTCATTTAATTTGTTCCTTTCCTACATTTCAAGCAACACATTCCAGCATAAAAAGGACACTAAATTATTTACCACTCTTCAATACATTTGTACACCACCAACGACACAAGCGTGTTGTTACATGTTTTTCCTGTAACCAGTACTGAACATTTTTGTGGCTTGTACCACCACCATAGCTCTTCTGTCCATTAGACCAGACAGAATAATATTTGCTCTTCTTGAACATCCTTGAACCTTGAGCATGAGCAGCCTGTAGCCAGTTTGTGGTTTGTCCTCCTCGGACCATTGTCAGTAAGTACTCAACACTGCTGACTGGGAGCACCACACATGCCTTGTTGTTTAGGCCAGACCATAACACCAGCTTTTGTAACAAGATATTGTTTTAATGGTTTTAATGTTTAGACCGATTGCTGTGTGTTCTGAGAAGTGCATTGGTTGCAAGTAATTTCTGCTATTTGAACCCATAATTGCAGCACCAATAAATCGTTTTTTTGAGTTGATTTAGTTCTAACTCCAAGTTAGAAGATGTATACAATTGTAGTAATAATTTTAGAAGAATGATCATGTAAGACCTAAAAACCATGAATGTTAAGCGTAAAAAAGTAACAAGTAAAGTAATTTGTATCTACTTAACTGTGCTTACTTATGGACAGAGTTGTGGGGCACCCTCCAGACAGTACAGGGTGATGCACATAACTTGCTGTGGAGTGCTGCTAGTTCAGGGCTGAGTATAAGTGGCTGTGGCAGCGTTGGTGGGTGTTAGATTCCTTTGACAGGTCTGCCCTCCTGTGTCTGATTGTGACAGTGAAATCTGCTCTGGGCACTTTATTTAGATATCTGTTTATCTCAGTGCGATACATGCGAGATTATTGGTGTCTTTTGGCTCAAGATCCTGGGAAACAAGACTTGAAACAGAAGTAAACTAAATAGCTCTATTTTGTGATATTCTTTTCCTATGGGCTTTTCTTGTTCATCTCACTGTTGGCACATCATCACTTACAAAATAAGCACTGGTAATAAAAAAATGATAACTCAAGGATCAGAGCATTAATTCAATCCGTTGGGATTTAGATTTGCGTTTATTTGGTTAATCTTCAAAGATGCTAATAAGGCAAAGTACACTAATTACATCTTAAAGTCGTAAGCTAAGGCTGTGACACTATATTCTGATAATGCACTACAATCGGTTTAACAGTCAGTAAAGATTGTAGTCAATGATGTAATTAAAATAAGATTCAATAAATCTGAATGAAATGCATATACCATAGAGCTATACATCATCTATTTAGCATTCCTGTGCTCTCTGTGTAAAGCTTTAGCTGAGTGAGTTGTTTTTTTAATATGCTAATTTGCTAGCTGAGAAAATGCTAATAAGCATCTCTAAGAGAAGCACTCAATTAAGAATTGGCAGGATTTTCATACTAACTTGACATTTACACTCTAGATGCAATATAACCCCTCCCGATCTTTGATTCTTTCCTGTCATTCTATATCCATGCAGATTGTGTGTTTCAAGAAAACCTTAACATTTTTATTTTACAAAGAAAGTTAAATTTACATATCTGAATACCCCAGCAAGTAATTGGTGAGGGAGGCTATCTTTTAGGAACATGGTCACCATCTTGAAAGTCGTCATATTTGATCAAGGGCAAGTTTTTTCCAATGGGTAGGTGATCATGTAGCATGTCAGTGAAGACCAGAATAGTCTCAGAAATGAATATCCGCGATCAGATTTGCAATATCTCTTGACAAAAGTCATCAACACAGAAATTCCTAAATTTTGTTTGTCACAGGTAACTGAAGATGGAATTGATGGTTTGGACGTCCAGGGAACGCGTCTGCCATATCATACACACTGACTTCAACAACCAGCACATAGAAAGACCCCAAATTTCACACAGCACTGTTGCAACCTTCATAGCCAAATTCCGAGAAACCGGCACTGTGGACAACAAGCCACTTAGTGATCGTGCGACATGTCCTGTGCCTTTTGACTCAACCTGTGGTTGTATCAGTATACATTTACATTTTTTGGAACATTCCCATACTGGTTATCAATTTGTGGGAAGAATTGAACTCCATCATACATCTCAGAATTATTCATATTTATCATGTCCTTCTTTTGTTGTCGCTGAAGCATGCACTTGAGCTGGCTGACTCTACAAGTTTGGCTTTCTCTCGCTCGCAAAGTGCCCCTATAAATGATAGATGATGTTTAGGTCAGGTGACTGTGGACAGTTAGTTTAGCTAGATTCAGTTAAATTGTTACAGGGATGTATATTATTTGGAATTAGAACATTACGTAGTAAAACTGTACCACATAATCATTCATTCATCATCTTTAGTGGTTTCATATTGTTTTGGGACACTTGTCATCAAAACACAAAAAGTGTGACAGCACTCAGCTTTGTCCGAGTCACATCTGAATTACAATTGTATTACAATTTAATAATTTTTGCAAGTTAGCTAGTTGATGAAATATTATAAGCAATGATAATTTTGTGCTGTTTACCTGCTGTTTTCTCATTTGAATGAGAAAATGTTAAGGTTTACCTTTAGTGAAAAGGTTTATCTTAAAATAAATAAATCATGTATTATTCTACATATTCTACATATTTCAGTTGTTGTAAAAAGAAATCTCATGGATGAGAGAAGAACGGACATTTTATGTTAGACCAACATTATTGGTTAGGCTGTAACCAAATTAAAAGACATGAGATTTTACTCAGGCTGATAGTATTACTGCTATCTAATGTACTGTACAGATACGTCTCATAGTATTAGTGTTGAATCCCCATCTCAGATAACTGGTCCTGTTGCAATAGATGTCAGCTTCGGGGATAGTGGCAATCCCTGTTTTGTTCTTCAGGAACCATCGATGAGGTCATTCCTCTAGGGAAATTTGATTAAATTGAGCTCCTGCCAGATCTCTTACACACATGCATGTGAACAAACACACATATACACATACTTCCAGTTACCACTCTTCTCTGTAACCCAGTAACCTTGATCTTCTACAAGGAGAATGATCCACCAACATCCATAAGACTGCTGTCATGGGAACAGCAAGGCTCAGGTTGAACCTGACAAAGCGTAGAAATAATTCATTAATTTCCTCCTCGTGGAGAAGTGGTGAATAAATCAAATTTAATTTAAGGCTTCTCTGAGCCTTGTAAATCTTTACGGTCTTTATTGAAATGTTCATATAGATGATTAAAAGTGATACAGGTCACAATTCGCATATCCATCCATCCATCTATTCATTATCATATTGGGTAATTCCCTCATTGCACGTTCGGGTGGAAGGCATCTGCTGATGTGTTGCCTTGTTAAGGGCATGTGGTAAGGTTTAACACATGATTTGCTCACAAATCACTGCATGGTCATGACCAGTATTAGTACTGGTCAATATTAATGCTAAAACATAATTTCCGGAAAAGATATTGTTAGTGTTGTTAGTGTCAGTATCAATATACTTTCCTCTCAGTTCCCCCTCTCAGTTTTCGGAATGTATCGCTTGCTTCATATGGGTAACAGTAGGTATTTTCTCTTGCAGCTCATCTTACGTAAACTATTTCCTTTTTGGCTATGATTGACAGTTGGAGTTGGCTGACCGTACTGACTTATTGTGAGTTTCTCACTGAAGGCTACATACAACTCATACAGTCTTGCAATTCATGCTATGGGTTAAGGACCTTGCTTAAGGACCCAACTTTGGCAGCTTGGCAGAGGTGGGATTTGAACCATTAGGTCCATCAGGTCCAGAGTCGAATACCTTAACCGCTAAGCTGCTGCAGGCACATCTTTTTAACTGGGTATGTCACATTTAGTCACCATTTAGTTAGATGGCTAGTCAGAAGCATGCATATGCACTCATCCTATCAGATTAAATGTTCTACTAACATATTTCCACAGTCAGTCAGACTGGCCAGTAACTGTAAAAACCTGCTAATATGGAGCCCTAAAACCACCCAGAGACAAAAGAAGCATGTTAGGAACAAAAGAGAAATACACTGCTCACAAAAATTAGGGGATACTTCAAAATGAAATCTCTCATAATTAAATATGCCCTAATTTTTGTGAGCAGTGCAGAATAAACTTCACAGTGTGGCTATGGGGGAATGATTCTTGGACATTCACTTTGTTGTTTAATGCCGCACTTTGAACAGGTGCATTAGGCTTTTAGGTCCAGGGACCTTTGATGTTTGGCTGTTTGACAACATTTAAGGCAATGGGAAATTTTGTCAAACTGATTTTTGTCACTGATTATTAGCTTTAAGAGTATAAACAGTTAATATTGTATCCTTTTTTCCCCATTATTACTTGCTACTTGAAGAGACACATTCTTTAAACCTCAACAACTACTTATGACATTCACATCCCTTTAAGAGCAGCCTGCTTGGCAGTCTGAAAACCATTCCATTTTCAACTACAATGTCAGACACAATATAGCACTTAAGTGTAGGATAAAGGGCTGACTGCTGTCTGGCCTAAACAAAGGAGTATTGATTTAACAGAGACTGAAACAAAAGAACTGACCAGGTCAGCATCATTAACATACGTAAAAAGGGTCTTAAATGTAAAAGGGCCCAAATATTTTTAAAATAAATAGTTTGATTTCTAGACATGGTGCAAAATAGCATTTTGAAGGCTGTAAATTTTGTATACCAAATGTAGTTGACCAGTGATGACATATTTGGGGTCGGATATTTATTTATTGTTTTTTGTCACTGAAGCAATCAAATAAAGTGGTGCTCCCACCCCCAGAATTCACACAATACAATGCATTATATGCATTAATGGAATAGTATTGTGCAGGTGCTTACTGATTTACGATGAGGTTACGTTCTTTAAAATATACTGTAT
>JAUZST010015893.1:0-10030 GCA_034779995.1 Parotocinclus haroldoi | reverse complement strand
TGGTGACCGTACTGGGACTGACAATATTTATACTAGTTACATTAGTGACCTTACTGGGACTGACGATATTCATACTGCTTACATTAGTGACCGTACTGGGACTGACGATATTCATACTGGTTACATTGGTGACCGTACTGGGACTGACATTATTCATACTGGTTACATTGGTGACCGTACTGGGACTGACAATATTTATACTAGTTACATTAGTGACCTTACTGGGACTGACGATATTCATACTGGTTACATTAGTGACCTTACTGGGACTGACAATATTTATACTAGTTACATTAGTGACCGTACTGGGACTGACAATATTCATACTGGTTACATTAGTGACTGTACTGGGACTGACAATATTCATACTGCTTATATTAGTGACCGTACTGGGACTGATGATATTCATACTGGTTATATTATGAAACATACTGTGACTAACGATATCGCTACTGGTTACATTTATAACTGTACTGGGACTGACGATACATATACTGGTTACGTTTTGCACTGTAATATGACTGAGAATATAGTTACTGGGTACGTTTTGCACCATACTGGAACTGGCGATATCACTACTTTTTTTTTTTACTACATTTCTGACCATACTGGGACTGACAATGTCCATACTAGTTATGTTTCTGACCTCATCAACTTTACCGGGACGTTTCACACCATAGAAAAGAAAACTGCATTAGCAAAATGGGTTACATTTTACAGCATATTCTTGCTAAGGATTCTGAAACCGGACAAGTTAAGCCCCTCATCGAGATCCTACAGAGAATCACAAAAAGGGACTGACAATAGTGTTCCTTGTAAAATGACAAAAGCAAAATGCCTATGTAAAGGTGGTAAAGGTTTTTGTACTGTGTGCAGTGGAAAAAAGGCTTTAACTAACAGCTCTGAATACCTTACACACACAGACAGACAGAGTGGAACAGACACAGAGATGCAACTCCTACAAAAAACAACAAAAGAAGAAATGGATGAAATGTTTCAGCGGACGTTTCTAACAAGCCCTTTTGTTTATAGCAGCTTCTTATTTACACTCCAAACATAGAACCAAACACTTAAATTCACACCATCGAAAATCAAACCAAATCAAGAGGTACCCGAGCAATACTAGGGTCAGTTTGTCATGCACACGTATCCTGCATTGTGTCGGTGTGATTTTCAATGAAATGTTCAGGTCAGGGTTGTATCGTGTCACTGCTGCTGCTACTAAACTCAGGAGTGGATCATTTATTTAAGCTTCACCTTCCTGTTCTTTCAGCAGCTCGAAAGCAGAACAGAATGGCGTGTGGTACAGGGGCCAGAGTCACAAAAGCTTTTTTGGGAAACAAAACAATTGGGACAAACACTAAGGAGTTCATAAAGTTCTTAAAAGCAATTTCCAAAACAATTAAGTTAATTGTCAGTACAAAATCTCAACAAACAAGGAACAACCTTCACTCGAAAGGCTTTTAAAGTTTTTGAATGCATGTCGGATTTATATCCAATAACTAAACTGTTTAAAGTTTAAAATTTTCGCATCACACCTTGTCAAATCTTCCAGCGTAAGAGAAGCGTGAGGTTATCATAAAGTTAAGAATACCACTTTTTCTCAGAATTGTTATTAAGAAAAAACACGAAGTTCATGAGTTTTGAGAATACCACCACGAGTTTTTTTCCTTAAAATACTTTGGTGAATCCAGTCCAAGATCTTTAATGCAGATGATTTGTTTACATTCTGAACTTCAACCTCGAGAATGAACGAAGGGAGCGGCCAGGAAAGCATGTGACTTATAAACATCCCCAAAGCAGAAGAATGGGGAAAGAAGGCATGGTGATGTGTTACAGTGCACTATGACTGCAGGGCAAATCTGCTTTTAATTAATACGAATTGTACAATGTGAGCACGTATATGTGTGAAGGGAACATCCTTTATAAACTTTAAACAAAAACTACACTGGAACACTAATGATGTTTTCTGCCTACCAGACTGCAATTCTCTTTCCTGTCAGCAGATTTCAGCGTTCAGACCTGAATCAGACATGCACTTGTTGACAAAAAAATAGCGTGCTCTGGGTCTTACCATAATGGGGCGTAAAAGAGTATCCCCTATTAAAAAAAGCCTCCAGATCCTACTTTTGGGCAGTATACTTCTTTGTGAGAGGTTGTTCTGACCTAGCTGTTAATAAAGGGTAAACTGTGCCATGGAAATCAGAAACGTTGATATCCCTTCATACATATAAGACAGCACAAATCCATGTTCATCAGAAAGAGCCTAAGCCAGCAATCGGAATGTTTGGCACTGGTAAAAGGGCTAAAACGTAACATCATTGATTTTTAAATCAATCTGAACGCTTTCCTGATGAAATGAACGATACGAGAGGTAGACGGAGGGCTGGAGCCTGAAACCTTGGTGCTGCTTATGAAGAAGTGTGTGTATTTCTAACAGTCTAGCTGAACTACTCAAATAAAACCGCAGCCATGAAAACATCCCGGTAACGAAGAAATCCACAATCATTTGCATCCTGTTACTATAGAGGAGGTATACAGTTACTGTTGGGGGTGGGGGTTTAACAGCTTCTCTTTGGTCTGAGCTCATTAAAGGCTTTTCTTTAGCACTGCGCTGAGTTACTAATTGTTCCACAGCGATACACTCATCAGCCACTTTATTAGGTACGCCTATTTGTTCCCTAACTGTAATTCAGTGCTCAGTTCCATTTACCTTATAGAAAGTTACAGACTACAACCTTAAAGTTACAGACTAATTGCTTTGTCCGTCCCCTCAACACCTTTCAACACAGTCGGACTTTCACAGAAGAAAAAAGATGCAGAATCTTGTTAATTTAATTGTTACTATTTGAATAATTTTAATATTAATAGAAACATAACTTTCAGTTAACATCTGGGCCACACTGGGATTATGGGTCCCTTTTGAGTATTGAATTTTCAAGGTTTCTTCTTTCTACATTTAGGGATTTTTCCTTTCCATTGTTGCCCTAGGCTTACTTAATTTGGGATTGGCCTTTTAAAATAATATAATATTATGAAGCTGCTTTGACACAATGCTCCGTTGTAAAAAAGAGCTATAGAAATAAGAAAAAATTTACTTTGAAAAGGAACCGGCGTCTAGTTAAGCAATCCTTCACACGACATATTAAACTAGTGCTTGTTCTAATTTGTGCGTTACAATTAGAGGCTGACCAATCAAAGCTTGGTTGCCGGGCAGAACAGCTCATCCTACTTGTATCAGAACAGAGCTTATAGGAAAAGCGACATCCTGACACTAAAAACATATATATTAGAACATATAAAAGAATCTGTGTTGGAATAAAGCTGAACAGCTAGAGAATGATGATGATAAAGCTCACAGTGACTGGATGGAACCGTTTCACTGTATATCTAAGAGCATTCTAGTCTTCCTGCACTTATCTTTGCACGTCTATCCTTTTTTTAAGTTGATGATGCAAAAAAACACTGATAGATCTCTGAAACAGAAATTAAAGAAATCCATGAGCGGACATAGAATTTTCATAAAGTTAAGACAAAAAAAAAACATACACTTCAAACGAAGGTCCAAAATCATATCTGTTTTATCGTGTCAAAAATCGTTCTCGGTGTGAAGTCCTTTACTCTGTAATGGTCAGGACCCCCACAGGATCAGGTCACAAATCAGGAACTACTTTGATGGGTAATGAACTACAAAGTAATTGTAGAACTACAAAGTGCTTCTATATAGACAGTGGAACTGAGAAAACTAGGTGACAGAGTATAAAAACAGAGGTGTACCTAATAAAGTGGCCGGTGAGTGTGCGTGTTCAAGATGTGGGGTACATGTTTTGTTTAAGATCATAGTTAAGAACTTTCCCCACTCTTCATTTGCAGATCTTTATCCAAATCAGATTAACCTGATCATTTTAAACTCCTTCAGACACTGGATGGATTTTTACATTTTTCCCCCTTCAAACCTCCTCCTGCATACTTTAAGTTATCTCAAGATGACTTCTGAAACCTAATACAACCTAAATGGAGTTAGCATGTTCTCCCCAGGTTCATGTTAGTTTACTCTTAGTGCTCTGGTTTCCTCCCACAGTAAAAAAAAAAAACATGCATTAGTTTAATTGATAACACCAAACTGGTCCGATCAGATGATGTTTAGAGGAGACATGGATTGAGACAACTGGGGAAGGCTACAGCTAAGGGAACGCCAGCTTATTTTTTATTCGAATTGGTCTGGTAAGTAGGAAGTTATCTGTTACAAAAAACAGCTCATCTTAGCGTAGTGCTCGGGTGTGGCGGCTTCAAATTTTGGATTTGATTTTTGAATATTTTCCATCTGTGGTTGGCTGGACTGATCCATAAAGCAGAAGGACTAGGGCCAGGCTCTTTTGTGCACACATGCTTGCAGGAGGTTCAGTTCTTTAAATAAGGGCTGGCACTAATCGTATCAGTGCACAACCCGGGTACAATGGGATTGAACTAGAAACGTTTTGCAACAGTACATCACTCAGACAGCAAAAAAGTAACTAAAGTAAAAATAAGACGCAGGTCTACTGAACTGTAGAGCCAAGGTACGTTTGAGCTTCCGACCATGTTCTAATCAAAGGCCGTACTCACACTATGCCCGAGCACGCTTACCTCATCACCATGCTGGATTTTGTGGAGAACTGTCATGCTTGCATAGCTTCATGGGTTGTACTTGCTTTGTGGATTTTTTTTAAGTTGTTATTCAAAGGCACGTTCACACGCAGGCCTCACCTATGCTTTACAGAGTGGAACCTATGGAATTCGAACTTCCAGGATGCAAAACGAATTCTGAAGTCTGAATAGAATTTTTCCTGTAAGAAGTCGTCCTTTTAAATAGCATCGTTCCACTTCTGATCCTTAACAGAGTATTAATGTCTATATTCAGAGGTATTGTTAAAAAAATAATTAAGCAAAGGATCTTAATACAATAATAATAATCAATAAATACTAAATAATATTTATAATCTTATTTATAAATAGTTAAATGAAATATAAAGAGATATAACAAGTGATAAACAAACTTTATAGCTTCAGTTTAAGGGGTTTAGGCTTCTTATCAACGGGACAGCCACGCTATTATATTATGTATAAATATTACATAATACAATTATATAAGCTAAGATACATATTACAGCTAGGAGCACACCCTAGTTGTACTTTGAGTATTATGGGGATTGGCATATCATCATATGGACTGGACTAGATTACGAGCCTTGAGTGTGGAAGATTGCACACCTGAGAGCTTTATTTAGGGTGCCCATGTTCAAAGTCTGAATTTCTGTTTGAATTTGGGGGCAAACGGACCACTGATGTCCAAATTGTTTGATTGAAGAGGCATTCGAATTCCAAAGTTCCACTGTGACAGATTGATTGATTATGAAACACGGTGACTGGGGGATCAAACGTGCTCAGGTATGGTACAGTACAGCCAAAGAAGCAGATTGTTAAACGAAATGAGGTTTAGATTCAATCTGGCAGCGTTAATAAACTGGACTCTACTGCTCCTGTGTGAATTTGTTTTCGGATTTAATTCGTGTTCTGCTCGAGTGGCATTCTGAAATTTCTCAGTTTAACGTGAAAGAAGTAACTACATCATGGGCGAGAACTTGTTGCCTGGGCAGGAAATTGTCTTGCTTTTTTTTTTTTGCGAAAGCAAAAAGTGAATGCATACTTTTTTCATAAATATTTCTCTATTTCTGCTCAGCTCGAAGGCAAAGAGTAAAATGAGGGTAATGGACTTGCACAGTGATACATTATCTGCATTGTTAACAGATCTCGTTTCTATGGCGATTGTCCGAGAGCCAACGCACAGCAGATAAGTGATATCTGTGAGGAAGTCGAGCATGTTTATGAGGTCAGAGCGCAGACTTCCTGTACAGATATTCGTGTTTGTTAGGTGACCTGCGCTCTCGACCAGCCATCCCTGGGTCGTCCTCAGTGCCGGCGGAAGCAGCGTTAGGGACGGGTCTTCGGCACGGGTTCCACTCGTCATAGGGCTCAGGGTCGGGGTTCAGGCCGCAGGTCAGGTCCGTCTCCGTTTTCGGCTGTGCTCTCTGATTGGCCTGAGCTCCCAGACCCAGGTGGAAGCGGTGTGTCCCGTCGGTGCGACCGTGTGTGTACACCTCGTACAGGTCAGGAAAGTGTGTGTGCTGTGGACCTTCAGCCTTTGGCTCGGCCGCGTGCCGCTTCCGTGAGGAGGAGTGGGGGTGGCGACTAGTGAAGCACTGCGAGATGGAGGGTACCGTGGAGACAAGAGGATGCGAGTTGTGACCCTCCACCTCCATGGTGACTTCTGGAAGGCGTCGGTCCTTCAGACTCATGGCTGAAACGCCCATGGCGATATCTGGCATGAACTCGTTAATGACTGGCTCCATGTTCTGAAAATATGAACATATGCAACAGGGATGTTAGATCTGAATTCTCACTGTGTGTGTGTGTGTGTGTGTGTGTGTGTTCAGTGTAAAAGTCAATGTATGAAGTATCTCTTAACACAACCGGCTCTTCTTTAATTTCCTTATTAATCAGGTACATTAGAATTTCAACAGTCATGCTCACATTCGGTCAGATCAATCACTAAATCATATCTAAATTTTTCAATAACTATTTTGTTGTGTTTTTGGCCTGATTAAAAGCAACGGAATCATGTGAATTACAGCTAAAAACCTTTATTCAGGAAAAGCCTTTTACATCACCTTTTTTGCTCATCCTGACTTTAGCTGTAATTAAACTTTTACAACTCGTCCTAGTATAAAAGTGTAGGTTTAATTTATTTCTATAGTGCTTTTTACAATGGAGCATTGTCTCAAAACAGCTTTACAATATTATATTATCTTAAAAGGCCAATCCCAAAATTGAGCAAGACTAGGGTGACAGTGGAAAGGAAAAACTGCCTGAATATAAGAGGAAGAAACCTTGAGAGGACCAAGACTCAAAAAGGGGCCCATCCTCCTTGGGTGGCCTAGATGTTACCGTAATTAAAATAATTAAGTTGTAGTAAGAGTAAAATTAAGTAAATAATATTTAAACCAATAATACAATTTAATTAGTAATACAATTTTAAATAAATAACAAAATAGATTTAAGATAAGTCCTCAGCAGTAAGTTATTGGAGGCACATCGTCTCCTAATAGCTATATGATGGGGGGAGTTACTGCACTCTGGTGGGACTGGTTTCTGTTGATGAAGACCAGTAGAGTGGAGGAACTGGTACTGGAACATCAGCTCGGAGAGGAAAGAGAAAATGTAGTTACTTATGAGTTAGGAGTACAGAGTCTATTAACAATCACTGATGCCAGGTGCAGCATGAAACTCCGGCAGCACTAACCATAGCAGCATAGCTAAAGGGGAGGAACCAAAAGTTAACACAGCTAAGAGGCAAGAGCCAACCTGAACCATCACAGTCTAAATCTAACTAAAATCCTGAGTAAATAAGAAAGCTTTGACATTTTTTATTCTAGGACTTGAAAGAAGTCCTGCACTTTGTGAATGAAGTAGACGAGCTGGATTGTAAGAGTTCACTCAGATAATGTGGGGCCAGACCATGTAGAGCTTTATATGTTACAAGAAATAATTTATATTCAATGCGGAATTTAAATGGTACCCAGTCTAGAGGCGACAGAACAGGACTGATATAATCAAATTTTGTAGTTCTAGTTAGCACTTGAGTTGCTGCATTCTGCACTAGTTTATTTAGAGATTTACTAGAACATCCCACGAATAAAGGAACTCTGAGTTTGTAAATGCATGAACCAGTTTCACAGCATCTTGAAAGGAAAGGATATTTCTAAGCTTAGCAATGTTACGTAACTGAAAGAAAGCAATTTGCGTGATGTACTTAATGAGCATGATGTAGTTAATGTGCATGTCAATGGAGAGATCTAAATCAAACGTAACACAGTTGGAATGGGCGTTACCAAACAGCCATTCAGATTTGTTTCCAAATAATAAAGCCTGTTTTAAAATCAGTTTTATCTGAATTAAGTAAAAGAAAATTAAATTACATCCAATTTTGTATTTCCTTAACACAATTCTCTATTTTACTGATTGTAAGGCCATCATTAAGATCAGCTGATATGTACAGCTGTGTATCATCTGCATAGCAGTGCAAACTAACACCATGCTTACGAATAACTGAGCCTAAGGGGAGCATGTACAGGGAGAATAATAGTGGGCCAAGCACAGACCCCTGAGGGACACCGTACTTTACTTTGAAGAGCTTAGAGTGTTGATTATTTATAAACAAACCGGTACCGGTCGACCAGATAGGATTTAAACCAAGAAAGTGCCAGTTCCTTAATTCCTATAGTGTTTTCTAGCCTATTCAGTAATATATCATGATCTATAGTGTCAAATGCTGCACTTAAATCTAATAGAACACGAAAAGAAACATCCATTATCTGATGATATTAATAGATCATTAAGTACTCTAGTTAATGCTGTTTCAGTACTGATGGAGCCTGATGGAGTACATGATGGAGCCTAAATCCTGACTGAAATTCAGTTTCATAATATCGTTACCTTTGAGCTGCTGATAGACAACTTTTTCAAAGATTTTGGAAAGGAATGGTAGATTTGAAATTGGTATATAATTAGACAAGGGGTCAAGATTGACTTTTCAAATCTGGATGAATTTAAAATAATACGTAGTCATTCTATAATTCTGCATATTAATTATTTGAGTAAATATGTAGTGATTGGATCTAATAAACATGTTGCTGACTTATATGAGCTGATCAGTGAGTACAGTTCAGTATTAGTAATTGGGGTAAAAGATTCTAGTCCTTATTTAGAGCTAATTAAACAGAGATGTACACTAATGCTGCATCTAGAAGATTTGCTGAATAGATGGGTGATTTGATGAGTATTGATTTTTATGCCTACATTTTCTATCTCATCCTTAAAGAAAGCCATGAAGTCATTATTGCTAAAATCATGCTGAACGTCAGATTCACTTTCTGTGATGTCTTTAGTTAATCTGGAGATTGTATTTAATTAAAAACAATTATATGATTAAGGAAATACACCACTTTTGCTTTGCTAAGGGACGCTAATTTTACGCTTGGTTTGATTTGATACATATACTACAAAGCCCACATTATTTTTAAAACACCATTTGGACAACCAGCAGTTCAGCAATCACAACCTGCTATAAGTCTGCTCAACTCAACCAGACTTAATGTTAAAAACACTTACACAGAGAAATCTGGTCAATCATCAATCAAAGTCCAGCGCACTCCTACATAGCTTAAACGCATTAGGGGAAAAAAGCCAGCACCATGGTACAATAATTTTCCTTTAAATAAACAGCTCAGATATTAGAATGTAATAGAATGACAATGTAAATGTAAATGTTTCCTCACTAATAGAGAAAATACTTTTCTTTTTAAACTTTTCTTGCAGTGGCTCCTACTGAGGCCAGCCCCCAAAAAATGAATACCTAATCGCATCTAGTATTCTTAACACATAGTAAAGCACACCATTCTGTGAACTAGCTGCATACCAGTATTCAACCGTCTACATGCAACCATTCAATATAAATCTCATACTGAACACAGCTTTAACCCATTGTTGTTTATATGCGCAACCACACCTCCCCAAAAATTCTGCCTTTTAAAATATACTTAGGATGTAAATTATTATCTTCAGTTTTTGTCATAGAAATTTCACTTAACAGCTCCATGACTCTACAGATAAATATCAGTAAAGTCCTTTTATTGCTCATTTCATCTCACAAACATGCATTAATTTCCAATGCAACTGGAACACAAAGTAATTTAGCTGTTATTTACCTTGCAATGCAAGATGCTGTGTACACTTTTTTAATTGATCCTTCAAAATGGTATGCTCTAAATCCAAGCATTTTTACTAGTCTACACCCCCTGGTAAAAAGTATGGAATCACCAGTCTTGGATGAGCACTCATTCAGACATTTCATTCTATAGAACAGACTCAGATCAAAAACATGATACAATAATAAGGTCATTCCAAAGTGCAACTTGTTGGCTTTCAGGAACAC
>JAUZST010015892.1:0-10031 GCA_034779995.1 Parotocinclus haroldoi | reverse complement strand
TCTAAAACTTTATATATATATATATATATATATATATATATGTGTGTGTGTGTGTGTGTGTGTGTGTGTGTGTGATAACCCTCCTGAAAAGGCATGCTATTGACAAGCTCCAATCTGAGTGGTCGATTTCCAAGCCTTAAAAATGCACAAAGTTTCCTCTCTTGCACATTATTAAAAGTCCCTTTTTCTTTTTAAATTCCTGTCTCCACCGACTCGGTGACTCTCTCGCTAGCTGCTTTGGCTGAGCGACGTCCTGTGTGTGTAATTAAGCCTTGAGTGATAACGGTTCAATTATTTGCCCAAACGCATCTCCGTGGATTCATTACACACTCGCTGATGATGGAGAGTCCCCAGACTCCCTGCACCGATGGGAAATAACAGGGGGGACTTAGAAGAAACGATGCATCTTTGTAGACCTTACAGCGGAACCTTCTTTCTCCGTTTTTCAGTTAAGGGAGCGATACAGTTTCCAGACACGCGTGCCAAGTGGATGCTGATCTACCAGTGTTTGGCTTTAGAGCGCTGTAAAAACAAGAAGCCCGACCGACAGCCTGTTTGACTCCGGTCCACATGGCACTGCCGATAAAGGAATTGTCTAAGATTTCACTTCGTTTCACTTTATTTTTTGACAAGGGGCCATTTTTCTTTTTGTTTGATGAAATACTGGTAAATATGCTACTCTCATATTGCATATGTTTGCTCTGAAGTTTGAGTTTCACATTTAATCCATTGCATATAATTGAATTATATTGAAGGCCAGCTGTAAATATGCAAGCAGCTTGCTTCCTGCATCAGGCATTTGCACGATATTGGTTGGGATATTTATTTATTTATTTACTGGAGCAAGGTTAAAATCGGGTGTAAAAGGCTGAGGTGGAGAACCGAGTGAATCAGTAATTCATCTTCATTCATCCACTCACTGATTATTCTACTAGGTTGTTTCTCCACGCGTTGTCTATTTGATTAGTTCCACCTACCATACAGAAGCAGTTTATAGATCTGCAATTACAGGCCGTAGTTCATCTGTTCCTCTGCGTACTCCGTTAGTTCCCTTTAACCTGGTCTGTAAGGGTCAGGACTCCCACAGATCAGGTACTGTTTGTGTGGTGGATCATTCTCGTGGTCGCAGTAGTGCTGTTGGAGCTTCTGAGCACCTCGGCGCTAAGGTAGACGTGTCAAAGGGGAATTTGCTTTCAGCCACCATTGCAATCCGGCTCATAAGGGTTGGTCACTGCTCATATTTGGGTAACACTTTGTCCTGTCGGGATCAGCTCTGAAGGCCTGGTACTGAATTGGCAGACAATAAAAAATGTTCCTGACCTAAACATTGACCTTTACAACTGAAACGGTCGCAAACGGTACCAGAGCTCGTAACTCAGCCCGGACTGAAACCCTCGTCACTGAACGAGTGCCCAGTGGATAAAAGCCCAATTTGGGCTTTGAGGAAAATAATCTCCTGGATTCTGCAGCTCGTCATTTTGACGCATTGGTTCTAGACTTCTTAAAGGTTTGCAGCCTCTCTCCAATTCCCAACAAACCTTTCCAAAAGCAAGGCACTTCGATGTGGGGAGACGTAGCCTTACGGCAGACAGTCAACCAGAGTCTTAAAGACGGTAACTCCGAACAATGGGAGCTTTTGAGCATTTTGAGCCAAAATTGTAGATTATCCTCCTCCGTCAAAGCTGTTTTGAAGTAGAAAGTGGACTGGCTGCACCCTAGTAGCAGATTATAAAGGGATAAAACATGCTGTGACAGAAATGGTAGCAGTCGAGATGGTACTATTTCGGTTTTACAGGGCAGCGGAGGATCAGGTAATGTGCCATTATATGTCTTGGGGAGCAGTAATGACAAAAACAAGGGGAAAAGGTGGACTTTTTTTTTGCTGTTTCTAAGAAACACGGACTTAACTCAGACTGGCTGGTAATGAGCATCCAGAAAGACCCACCGATTGCAGAGGATTGACTTAAAATCTCCACTGGCAGCTGGTCAGTGACTGGAGACAAAGGAACTTGTAATTGGTTTGTTTGGACAATGACTGGAAGAATGCGGATGAGGTTAAAAGTAAGTGTGATGTATCAGTAAGTACACCATCATTAAGCCTTCCCAAGTCACATCTTTATAAGGCAGTTGGCCACTATTGATCTTTAACCTATAGGCCATCTTATACAGCAGCTCTCCAGTCTGCCCAATCAGCTCCTAGAGCATGTCTTGACCTTTTGTCTTTCCAGTCCTGGGACTTATATATAGGTCTCAGAAGGCAAGGGCGTACAGGTCTATATCTCCCCTTTTGTTAAATTTAGATGAGCCACTTAATCAAAAAAAAAGCCCACGACACCGCATCCGGCACCTCTAACCTAAAGCATGGCGTTTCAGGTCAGTTTGAGACTCTTGCATGGTAATAATTTACTGCGCTGGGACACTTCTTTGAACCGTCTCCCCCTGGCCAGACCCATTAGTGAGTCATCTGCAGTTCATACAATAACCACCTGGGGACACTACTGTTTGCATTTGTGTCAGACGTGCAGTCTGTCAGCCTCTCGCTTCCCTGTACACGGTTGACCCATGATGCTGAAGAAAATCTGGAGGAGCAGGCTGGGCTCAACCCTCGTGTTCCCTTGGCAGGACAGCTCATTTCTGGGCATTAGGTTTCATTTCTGGGAAGGGAAAAGGGACAGACTTTGAAAAAGGGTCATGAGAATGGATCAAAGTCTGTGGCCTCCATCTGTCATCATATAGACATTTGGGAGGTGAGAGTGCCAGTCAGGTGAACACTATAGGACAGGTGCTCCCACCTCTGCCAGCTGCCGTTCTGTGCTTCTGCAGTGGTCAAAGGTTCTTCTTCTAATAAACCT
The DNA here is from genome assembly GCA_034779995.1 of Parotocinclus haroldoi. NCBI lineage: Eukaryota > Metazoa > Chordata > Actinopteri > Siluriformes > Loricariidae > Parotocinclus > Parotocinclus haroldoi. The sequence goes on along the minus strand of JAUZST010015892.1, from coordinate 7,179 downwards.
AGGACTTGTTTTTGGAAAGAAGGGGATCCGGAGCTGAAATTAGTTTCCCAGTGTGAACTCATCACTCCCATTTAGAACTATTGTATTAAAATACAAAGAAGTGTCATTTAATGACCATCCGACCAAGTTCTTTCTCACCGTTATGCTGCTCGCTTAAATTAGGGGAAAGCCCAAAAGGAAATATCGCCTGGTTTTTGTGAGCAGTCTACAACAAGTTATAAAAGCAACCATACATCAGCCTCATCAATATTGACCCATGTCATATGTTGATATTTTGTTGAAATATTCCTTTATTTAATTTATTTTCATTCATATTGATTTACAACTCCAAATGAGAAAAAAAAAAAGTTGGAACAGTACGGGGGATGGAAACGGAAACACAACATGCAGTTTTACATTTAACGTGTTTTATTTTGTTCCTCATATTTACTGCATCACAAGCACTCCCTCTTCTGCCTGTCTGAGCTTTATTACTTTCAAATACTGGATTATTGCTGCTTTTATATCTCAGGGGAAAATACCGTGGCTGAACTAAAGGAACCTTCTGCTGATTGAAGCGGTCGGATTCAAAGAACGAGACGTTCAAGGAATGCAAATATATGTTTGGGTGAGTTTCCACACCCATAGAGGGCGCTACCACATTAGCGCTCTAAGCTGACCTGATCCAGTAGACCTCGAATTCTGATGGAAAACAGGTGTGCTGTCTAGGTGTGTCTCATTGCGCTGCTGCACCTCACGGCAATTGGATGGTGAGGTCTTTTCACACCAGTCACCATGGGACCCACGAAAGTGGAACCAACCCAAAGCCATGACTAACAATTGTTTGTGTGTGTGTGTGTGTGAGAGAGAGAAAGAACAGACAAGCAATATCGATTCCAGAGAGTGGACTGTTTCCATTTCCCTGCAAATGGATACAAAGACTAGATGGGAATTTAAAGAACAAGCAGTCATCTGTGCCTGATTAGTCACCGTGTTGCCAATTATCAATTACATTTGTGCTTTATGTTGCATACATTCTGTATAAACCTTATCGTGTTCTGCTGTTTTAAAATAGAAATCTAATGGAATTGTAGCCGGAATGAGCCGGCCGCATTAGAGTGCGCATAATGAGGGAGCCTCGGGGTAATTCATTCAGTCCTGAAACTCTAGAAGTGTAGTTGGCTGTAATGAGTCTACGCACTGTTCATGCTTGTGTTCAAAAGACACAATTAAGTGAAAGCTTATCGCAAGAGTCGACAACTCATTAGGCCTGAGTCCTGAGGCAGTAATAACAGCAAGTGGCTTAAATCCTCCCTCGGCCGTGGCGAGTCGCTACATCCATTTTGGATGATGCTAAATTGTGGCGGATACATGTGGGGCGGCAAGAAGCGATACGACGTGCTTTGTTTATGTCCTTGATAATAGGGAGTAGTTAATCTTCCCAAATTAAAATGAGATTTCTTTACGAAACACCTCGGCATCCACGGGAGGCAAAGGGAGATTCGGTTCATGGATTGCGAACAGGCGGTACAGGGCAGTCAAAGTCTTATTGGATGTGTGGAAAATGGGTTGTAAAGCCGAAGCACGTGATTGGTAGAAGGAATGGTTGCGTCTGGGCGTCCCAAAGGCCGTGGTGTGAGCGTGCAGTCATACAGGTCCACCCGCCAAAATCCTAGTATGCAGGACATCCTTATCAGAATCTGCATACTATGGACATATGGAGCAGAGTGGCGTGCAAGAGGTCTGGCTGAAGAGACACAAAACTGGGCTGTTGATGATTAGAAATGGGTGATGTGGTCAGGTAAATCCCTCCCTGTATGTGAATGATGCTGGGCGTCATGTTTATCGTACGTCACACATATCCCACGATGTGAAACCACTTGAGAAACCAAGTCAATTCACAGCTGTTATTCATGCTCGTGGCGGTTATTAGGTTACTAGCATTTAGCAGACGCCCTTATCCAGAGCGACTTACGACTCTTACAGTCTTACAATCCAAGCAATTTGTGGATTAAGGGCCTTGCTCAAGGACCCAACTGTGGCAACTTGGCAAAGGTGGGATTTGAACCCTAGACCTTCTGGTCCAGAGTCCAGTAGGTACATTTCGGTACCACAGGCATCTGATCGTTTGTGTGGTGAGCTTGGATACAAACAGGACCAAAACATCTCAAAGATGTGCTCATGAACCAGTTCGGCAAAACGTTCCATATATGATGTAAATGATGAATTTCTGGCCCGAGGCACTGATCCGTTTGAAGCATTAGAGCGGTTTCTAATGGAACTGTTTAGGGATTTTCTGTGTGAAATCACTTTGGTCAGGCTCATTTTCGAAGTAGTTTGCTCAGCAATTCCAAGATGGTATGATCATTTCTTTTGGATCGTTCTCATTTGTCGTTTCTCAGACGTACCAAAGAAGCGCGCGTTTGCCATCTCTTACTTGTCCCACTTTTTCGACGAGCAGATGAAAACCTCCTACTTTTCGCAGACGCCATTGCACATTTCGGCCTTTCTGCGGGTCATTTTCAGTAGTTCTCTGAACTATTTATATGATAAAGCATAACTCAGGCATCAGGATTAAAGGCGATGCCCAAGGGGCCCAACAGTGGCAGCTGGAACCTGAACTCGCAGGCTTTTAATCAATAGTTTAGAACCTTAACCACAGAGCTACCACTGCTCTGCTTAATCTGGATCCAGAAGAGCAATCCTGTTTCAATACTTAATTGGCCTTCTCATTTAGAAATCCGCTTCACGATGAGAAGCAAGAATGTGTCGTCTTTAAAACCCGTGACTGTGACACAAGTCATGTTCCTTACGCCTGTTCTTGTTGGTTTCCAACAAGTCCAACCTTTATTCCACAAGAAAGTCTGGAGAAATAACAACCAGGCTGTGGCGTGAGAGTGTGTTTATATTTTTTATTTAGCCCCGTGCCTGCTTCTGCCTAGTGCCAGTGGCATCTGGCGCAGATGCTTTAAATCTGCCCGATCCACGTTTTAATGCGAAGCCTAATTCCATTCGCAGATATTGCTTTCATTTGTCTCTCAAATCATTCCACGAGATGGGCTTACCTTTTTGGTGGGCTCACTGCCTCCCCGCACTCCGTCCACCTCGCACCCGAATTCTCATGGGCGCTCGTGCTCCGCTCGGGAATCATTACACCTGCCTTCTGATCATCCGTTATCTTTCACTGAACGTATTGGGCTATTGATTTTACCAGCCCCCATTTCGAAAAGAAGAAATGGGGTGAGGAAACGAGAGCCGCGACCAGTGTGAGAGTGAGGTCATATATCACACCATTATTAATCCCTGCTTGTGACGTTGGAACCACTCGTTCATCACCAGGCCCGCATTGGGGAGATCCGGTGCTATTTTGTACAGCAATATGTGCTTTTTGATGTAGCCTGTGCCTATGCCATTGCTTTCATGTATGGTTTCATCATGGGGTTTCATGCATGTACGGGTTTAGTCCTAAAACTGGACAAAGAGAGCCCGATTGAACAAATGAGACTCAATATTATACATGGCCACGTCGTTGCTAAGGTGAATGCTTCAGTATGACATTTCTGGGAGCATTAAAAGCGTGACTCTCTGCTTTTAGTATCTTCTTGCGCGGCAATAACGTTTCCAGTAATGTTTGGAAGAGGGCTCTCATCCGCCTACAAAACGATTTTCCAACATCTTTCTGGCTTGCCCGTGTGTCGTGTGACGAGCAGCAATTTTCTTTTTGGAGAGCCATGGCTTTCTCCCTGAAACCTCACCACAGACACCGGGAACTGCTGTTTCTGATGCCGCACTCAAGAACAATAGCATTAGCGAATGTAGAAGAGGCCTTTATTTACGTAGAGGTTTCCCCGAGTACGTCTGGGACCTTGCGGGCTACCCAAGTCCTTGCGTTTGAAGCGATGTTTGTTGCTGGTCCGAGGCCAGTTTTAATGACACGGCGAGCCTCGCAAGCTGGTTGAACAACAGCACTGCTGTGCATCTGAACCAATCTGCATTCAAAGTCAATTCCAGTTCAGCAACCTCATTATGTTGTAGGCGATAGCTTTTATTTGTAAATAAATTGGTTAAAACTTAACAATTCCACATCCGCTCTCGTTAGACCTGCAGGCCGACTCCGCGAGGTAATCCGTAAAAAAATATGCACGCAACCCTTGGGCGCAGGGAATCCTCATGAATTACGAGTTACAAATAGATCTTCTGATGCTTGGTGACAGTTTATAAACTGCTACAAGCCATGGGAGCCCGTTTTTATTTTTAAATTATCCGCAAATCCCCGAAGAGAAATACGTTAAACAGACTTTAATGTCCGACAGTAGCTCTTCTGCGCCTAAACACCAGCACTTTCATAACAGGCTTATGGTTCAGAGGCTTCCGGGACGGTAATGAGATAAATGATGCTGTGCTATTGTCCCCGGATGTCCTTCTTATTCATCCATAATGTATGTGAAGTTACCATGGACAACAATCTCAATCTCTCACTTTTGCCCAGACTGAGAAAAGAATGGAAAGGGAAGCTATCTGTGCAGGTTTCCTGTGGATACTATGGTTTCCTCTCACACAAACAAATACCAGTGGGTGAACTGGCCACTCTAGGTGTGAGTGAGTCAGTGTTGTGCCCTGTGATGGACTGGCGCCCTGGTCTAAGTGAATTCCCGCCTTGCACCCCCAGTGTTTGTAGGACATCTCGCAGCACATTCGCAGGTGTGGTTTTTTTTGTGTTAAATGTTAAATTCTAAAAAAAAAAAAAAAAAAAAAAGAATCAGAAACTTAGGAGATTAAAACACAGAAGCAAAGATTTTCCCCTTACTGAGATTTCGACTATAATGCGCAGTGTAATAAATCACGTTGTACTGACTGCATATACACGCATCGGCCACTTCATTAGGTACACCTTCCTAGTACCGGGTCGGACCTGGTTTTGCCTTCTGGACGGCCGGTCCGTGTAATACTCCGTGTGTCCCTCGTTAACAACTAGCATTAAATCAGCAAGCGTCCTTCATCGAGATCGATGCTTAGCACGGGACGCGTTCTGATTGTTAACGCTCCTGTTTTTGTACGACCAAGCACACGGCGTCGTGTCTTCCTTGCATTTTTCAGTCCGTCTTACTTAGAACCTTGTAATTGCGTTCTAATTACATTCTGCTCTGCCTGGGTGTAATGCGACCCAATAAAGCTTTATTGACTTTTCACGAGGGAGAAGAAGCAAAGTGAAGTGAGGTTATTAGAAGGTTGCTTACTTGCAATATAATGAAAGAGGCGCACACAGAGCAGCAGCAGCAGTACAGAGGTAGGACCATCTGGTCACGGAGCCGTCCTGTGCGGAGCTGAATCAGTTTTATGTAGCTCCAGTGGTAGCCGTCGCTCTGCCGTTGTGCGAGTTGCTGAAAAAAGCTACACGACCTGGGAGGTGGTTGCCTTTCAGGGAACACCTGGAGATTTGGGATATCGTGGCATATGGCCACAGAGAAAGGAATATAATGACTCAGACAAATGTGGTTAGCAGCTAGCAGTTTTCTGTTTAGATATCGATGCACATAGCGTGCTCAGAACTGCATGCCTCACCTATGGGGAAAAAAACCTAGGCTAGGCTAGGCTAGCCATTTATCACATATACCATAGTCTATAGGTTTAACTTTTTATATAAGTGCAAATATATTAGTACATGCTATTAAATGTAAGTTGTTTTTTTTTAAATTCCAAAACCATTTCTAAACCCATTTCATTAAACAGGATTTAAAAAAAAAAGTAAATATGATATTAAGGGGTAAGTGCTGTTTTTTTTTTTCATTGCACGAATCCTACACAAAAATCTTACATATGACATCATTGTGATTTGTTATTGTATTTAGCAAAAACGTTTTCAGACAGGAGGAAGCAAAATACACAAAATATCATTCTTTATCACGTATCATTCCTTCTTTTGAAAGTATTTTTTGAAACAAGGCCGTAGTTGCATTAGTGATCACAGAAACATTGTCACTGGATTTGTTGGAAAACATTTAGTACAAATAGTGTGTGTTAACCTTTGTGTTTATGCCACTCCAGTGTGCAGACACATTCATCCATTCATTCGTGGGCCAGCCGGTGCCCACCCGGCAACTCTGGGCGCGAGGGCAGGAACAACCCTAGACGGTACGCCAATTCATCGTAGGGCGCACGCACACTAAGGGCTACTTTAGAGACTTCTTTGGACTGTGGGAGGACACCGGAGTACCCGGTACCAAGTAAACCCTTGTCTGACAGTTCAGAGACGTTAAGACGAGAGAAACCCAATAAAAAAAAGCATTAAAAAGGTGTTTTAGGGGGAACATTTACAGAAGGTTGTGCCGTAGATGGATAGAACGTTATTCATTGATGCATTTCTGATCCCGAAAACATTCAGAAAAAGATTATTAGGAGCGTTTCATGTGGTGTCTGGCCGTTCTGATTGACAGAAATGATCAATGGACAAACATCTTGAAAGTATTTTTCATATCTTACCCAGGTTCAGACAATTAAAACAAAATGAAAGCTTGAGAAGATTGAAAGCCGAGAAAGCGAGGGAATAGAGAATCAAATTAAAAGCTAGTTTCTCTCCATTAGTCACTGTTAGCATGTACATGATAAATGAGACCCTGGTCATGTTAGAGAGCAACCTAGGAGTATCATGGGTAAACCTGGGTATCATATTGGCTGTCGCCCGTTGAAAACTGTTTTAAAAATCACTGTAAGACTGTGGTACACGTGTACGTCTTCTGTCAGTAACAGCTGACATTTGGCGTAAGCTTAGCGACTCCCAGTTCACACACAAGCACATCCACCTGCCTGTCTCCTCCTGTCATCCTACATTAGTTACTCTTGATGCATAGATATCAGCACATCTGGGCGGTGAGACAATTCCTCCCTTCAGCATGGTGCTGGAAAAGCCCCCCTGAGGCGTCTCTAACTACACTGGTTTATTGCTGATGTGTCGGCCATAGCAGCGTCACAGATAGAGGGAATGAGTGATGAGAATGGAAGTAGGATTGTAATTCCCTAAACTGGCCCTGTATGTCACTAGAATTTACTGTGCTCTGACTTGGAGATAATTGGTGATGTATTACATTGGAGAGAGAGAGAGAGAGAGAGAGAGGGAGAGAGGGAGAGAGAGAGAGGGCGAGAGAGAGAGGGAGAGAGAGAGAGAGAGAGAGAGAGAGAGAGAGAGAGCGAGAGAGTGAGAGA
>JAUZST010015891.1:0-10031 GCA_034779995.1 Parotocinclus haroldoi | reverse complement strand
GAGAGAGAGATAGTGTGTGTGTGTGTGTGTGTGTGTGTGTGTGTGTGTGTGTGTGTGTGTGTGTGTGTGTGTGTGTGTGGTTGGGGGGCAGGGGGTATTACGTGAAATTCTCATTAGCTAGAGCATCGTACCAATTGAAGAATAGATGAGAAAATCATCCACTGTCTGTCTGTTGGTGTTATGACTGCTTGTATCTTTCTGCATTTTAGCCCCATGGAAGAATGCGCAGGAACAAGTGATAGGCCAACACATACTTCTAACAAACTTTCAGAAACACACATATACACATCTAAATAACAGTTTGATCATCATTAGGGAGGGTGGCATGAAAAAAACCCACAAGATTAATTTATAAACTGTGCAAACCGAAATGTGCACTCACGGTATGAAATCCCATTTTACCCATTTACATTTACAGCATTTAGCAGATGCCCCTGATCCAGAGCGATAATCACAGGGTTCCATAACCACACCACTCAACCTTTATGTTGCCAGTACAGCATGGGGTTTAAACCTTGGCTCTCAAGAACTAATGTCGGCCTTGCACTTAATGAGTTTAATGCAATACCACAATTTTCAGTGTCGAAATAAAATCCTGAGAGTCGTGAGTCGCAGATGTGTCATCACGATCGTTAAGTGTATGGTGGTAAGGATTGCAGTCTTCAGCCAGTCTTTCTCCTGTCCTGGCGTTCGGATAAAATCAAACGTGTTTAATATTATATATTATTTGATATTATTAAGTCTTAAGACCCTGCTCATGGATAAAGTGACATAAACATTGCCAACAACCAATAAGAGAGCTACTTTCAGCAACAAACGAGAAGCCGTAAAAAACGGAAGAGATATGGAACGGCGAGGCTTCAGAAACCCTTGAAATCCCTTGTGATGCTATGCTATGCTAAAGTAAAAACCGAGCCGAATGGGGCTAATTAACGACAGTTGCAGTGTTTACAACTAGCCTACCAGCAAACTGTAAATTAATGAAAATTGTTAGCTTCAACCATACTCCAAGATTCCAAGTCTTTGCAAAACCATAGACTGTGACTAGACTGTGACTAAAAGTTGGTGACTAGTCGTTAGATGTGAGAGGGTGTCAGACTGTAGTCTATTAAATGCCTTTTCAGAGTCTTCTCAAAGTTGTCTAGTTTATGGGAGGCATAAGACACATGACAGTAGTCCCTCGCAGTCCAATGCAGTCCCAGAAATATTCCCTATCTGGCTGCATCTTCTTTGTTATTTTAACCAGCTGATAACAAATATTTATTGTACAAATGTTTACTTGCTGCAAATGCTGTAAATAAATATGTTCATTTGGATTTTCCCAGTAATTTATACATGTTTAATAAAAACAAAATTCTCCATTTCACTCAGACACATACAGTACCTATAAATAGTAAAGCTAGATAAACTGATAATTTTGTATTAGTTTCTTAATTTTGTCCAGTTGTGTATTCGAATATAGCAGCAGATTTGTCCAACAATTTTTGCCTGGTGTTTATTGGTGTTACCATGGTGAGATGTGTTATTTGGAGCTCCATTGAGTGTTCACAGAAAGTAAGAACTAAAAAAAATTTGCCCGGACAGAAGTAGAACATCAGATGATGTTCTGGTAGTGGCCGTCCGGAGCCATGGAGAAAGGACAGAGACAGAGGTGAATCTGATGAGTTGGCTTAGTGAAGAGCTTTTTAAATCCCTGTGTGTGCCCAAGCTGTGCTGTCATACTGTACAGTCCACTCCCCACTAAGTGTTTGTTCTGAGAGGGGCTGCAGGAAAAGTGGATGACAGGAGATGAAACTAGAAGTACATATCTGGCACTGTCAGTTCACTTGTATGTATAAATGGGTGAGCGCACGTACATATACGTGTTCAATGTCATTTTCCTAAATACTTCAGTCAGGTCCTTCTTTCCCTTTGTTTAGTCTTTCCATCTCTCTCCTTCTGTCTTGCACCCCTTGGGAGTAGTGATCAGAGGCTTACCCACCCTCCCCACAACCCACACCCATCCACAACCCCCCGCCCCATTGAACCCCAGCACTTTGTCAGAGTCAGCAGACGGTCAAAAAAAATTTAAAGAGGAGGACAAAAAAGTATTGATTAGCCTTCAGAGCTCCACGTGGGCCACTCTGATCGATAAGGAGAGGGTGAGCAGAGCTTCTATTCCCGCTCTCTCTCTCTCTCTCTCTCTCTAGCTTACTCTCTCTCTTTCCCTCACTCTCTCAGTCTTTCCCCCTCACCATCTCTTGGGCCCTTTGTTCAAAAAGTGAGTGATATTATAGTTCTTTTAGAAGCAGAGGGTATGGGCTGATTCTGGTGTCTGGAAAGAGGGGGAAGCTGGGAGTGAGTCACCATGCAGTGGAGAGAAAAGTCTCAATGACAAAAGGTCAGGGCAGCTGGGCTTAGGGTGACTGGGACCAAAGGGAGTAGAGGGATAATCTGCTAAAGCCCAAAAAGCAAAGATTCAGCATGCACGCCACCCTTGTAGCACCAGAGAGCAAATTTGCACATGACCAAGGAGCCAGTGTAACTAAGGAAATAGAGAAAGTGAGTGAGACAGAGAGAGAGAGAGAGAGAGAGAGAGAGAGAGAGAGATGTTTTCACTGGTTTCCACTGGTCTTGGGCTGTCTGGGTAAACTGTTTGTTACAGAGAGATATAAAATATAATATTTGTCTTTATATTTGTTCCTCAGTAAGCACGTCTGTGAAGTCTGTAAGAAATACTGAACATCAATATTAAATCAAGTCAATCAGTATTAAACTAGAAAAATAATCATAATCAATTTCACCAGAAGTGTAAAAACCGTACAGTTTCTGTCTTAACTACATAAAAACTGTTCTGAGGAGCAAACATTTCAAACTTTCAAACTCAAGAAGTCAGATGCAAGAAAAGAGTCAGCCCTTTGGATTTAACTAAATAATGCATCGATTGCTCATACAATGTGCAACTCTCCTGTGTATTAAAAAGCTTCTTTAAACTTGTAAATACGTAGCCTGCCATAAAACATGAAAGTCATACAGTATTATATAAGTTCATAAAAATATTAGTATATATATATATATGTGTGTGTGTGTGTGTGTGTGTGTGTGTTATACAGTGTTTCGTTTACATATTTATTTATTTAGGAATTACCTTATGGTCTTGTGCATGGACAGCTCTGGTGCATTTACAGATCATTTGCAAGCATCTTTCTTGTAAAAATACCTTTTATTACAGTAACATAAAAAGACAACACACTTTAAAAAAAAACATCATGTGGATGCCTGTATTTAATAAGGTAGTTTTCTTATCTTTGTCAAATTTAGAGCTTAAGTATTGTTTTTTTAATCTCCGATTTATTTTTTAAAATCCAAATAGAATTTGAAGATGAAAGTAACCTTCTGTTATTTTTGTTACCAATCAGTCTCATTGCTGATCATTAATACATAAATATTAATTTAATTTAGCTTCCACAGTGAATAAACATGAATTAATTAATTCATTTTATCTGCTTAATCCTGGACAGGGTCATGGGAGAGCCGGTCCCAAGCCAGCGGCATATGGCACAGGAACAATATGTAATATTATAATATATATAACACCAATCCATCCTACGATACATAAACTCACACACTCACACACACACTAGGGATACTTATGTGCTACCATTTAACCTAAAGCATATATTTGGACTTTAGAATGGAATCCAGAGCACCTGGATTAAACAGGACATGGGGAGGACATGCAGACTCTACACAGAAAAGACCCAGACCACTGACCCTGGGATCAAACCCAAGACCTTCTTGCTGTAAGGTGGCAGTGCTTCTCAACGAGCCACCATGCTACCCCACAGTAAAACCACAAGATAAAAACTGGTTAGTTAAGTTAAATATTTTTTCCTTGTCAGTTATGGAAAATAGAAAGCACTTCTGCATGTCACTTCAAATAAAGGTGTCTGCTAAACGGTTTTAAATGTAAATGAATCAATTTGCTAGTGCGTCCATTTGCAGACTTTCTGGAAACAAGTCCATATTCCAACCAAACAACCAGTTTCTGGGCCTTTGAAACACAACACCACTGCCTGACCTGGACAGTGAAGGTTGTTCAGGTCCATGTTGTCAGTGACTGGGAATCAGACTGGAATTGGACCTAGCAGGTGGTATTGATCAACTTGGGAAGTTATGAACTAGCTGTCATTTCTCTTTCATGAGTGGCTCAATAGATATTGACTTGGGAATAATGCGTGTACAAGTGCTGGGACGTAAGGTTGGATGAGAACAAAGGTGAAGTGGAGAGGCTCATGGTGCATGCACAAGTGCATATGCACAAGCCTTTCACTCACGCATATGTATTCACACACGCATTCTCCTACAATACCCAATCTGGTATAGGGGAGGTAATGGTACAAAGTGGCTTCAAGTATTGCAGGTTGATTTAGGCACAGATGTTAAGTGAGAATCTAAAGGGAGATCAGCACACTTCTCACTGTAGGAGAAATGGTTGAAGGAGCTCTGAGGAGGCGTGAGGTTCCTGGACACTGAATGGCACGCTTGGCCCACAGATCTCTCTCAGATCACAGCTACCCTGCTGGGAAAAGCAAATCTCCAGCTCCTCTATTCACCGTGCTCAGCAACATTTCACGCTGTAGTCATCTGATGAAAAGCCTACACGGCTAAAGGGATAAGCCTGGATACTAAGGGTGAGCCACCTTGGCTTTAATCCTCTCTTATCATACGTTTTCTTCCTCTCCAACATGGCCTCAAACCAGACTGCCTGTTCATCTGCAAGCCACTCAGCAGGCTTTTTTAATCCACCTTTCTTTCTTGTTCTGTGTTTACTGTTGTAGTAATCTTTCTCGTCCTTCACCTTTTTGTTCCTTCATTCTTTTTTTTTACTCTCTTACACTCATCCACTGGCCTGCCTACAGCTGCCAGGCTTGTTCACAGAAGGGTGCCCATCTGATTGCCTATCCCTCATACTCACAGAGCCCATGAGAGAATTCAGCGGAACGGTGTACATGGCAGAACGATAGGGAAGGAGAATGGAAGCAGCAAAGGGAAAGAAAGGTAAGAAGGATAAGACAAAGCTCCCAATGTCCCACCTTCCCGATCCATGGGGGAACATCTAGCAGTTACAGGGAAACCTGACAGCCTCACAACATTGGTAGGGCCAGACATTTAGACATGCTACAGTGGTGCTTAAAAGTTTGCGAACCCACAAAGGTCCTAAAGGTAGATAAAGAAACCAATTAAACAATCAAACAATTGAGACAAACATATAATATTTGGTGATTTAATTATTGAGGAAATGCTCCAATATTACAAATCTGTGAGTTATAAACGTATTTGAACCCACACGGTAAACCCTCACGTTCAAATTCATTAAATGGATTGTGTATATTTTATGTATATTTACTTAAAATATAACCCCAAGTTGTACTCAGTTAAACAGAACAATTACTTTCAATCATTTTTTTCTTTTTGAGTTTGTGAAACGGTTACGTTTTGATTAAAAACGTCGTCCTGAGTCCTAGTTGCGCTTTTGATTAAATCTAACTGTGTACAATAGATTTAACTAAACTAGAACGTAATAAATTATGCACAGCGGCATCATGACGTCATATTAAAAGACGTATGTGCAGTTGTGAACAAAGATGGTGAACGGTCTCTGATTTACTGCATCAAGTGAGTTTGCTAGTAAATGTCAATGAGCTGCCAAAGGAAATTAAATTACTTATTCTGTGTCTAGGTCACTGTGGTAGTGCAGAACTCGTTAACGTAACATTTGTAAATATCACTTCAGCGTGCTAATAAATTCACAGTATATAGCTATAACTATTTGAAACTCAGTAGCATCATTACTGTATGAGCCACTTTTGTTTAAATTGAAGTGTAGAATAAGTTACATATCTAATATTACTTTATCTAAAACCTAAAAGAAGCTGATCAGTTAACGTTCTGCCTTCCTATGTTGATGTGAATTGGCAAGAATTGAGAGACAGACATCATTGTAACGTCATTATTTGGAGCGAAGCTGCATTCGCAATGGTAAAGCAGTGACAGTTAATACTTGGCCAAACGTTATAGCTCTTTTTTAATTCGTTGTGTAATGTTGCAATAAACTTTACCCCAGTTAAGCATGAGTTATTTTTGGGTCGTTACTGGCTAGGTTAGCTACCTCAGCAGATTCCCGCTATGTGCTTTATTAATAGTAATAGTAATAGTACTATTAATAATAGTAATTGCTCGTCTGTAAAACTTATCAACAACATAATATGTGAAATACCGGGTATGCATCTGACATTCATTGATGGTATTTGATATAGAAACATTTGGGTTGTTAGGTAATAATGTCAACGCGAGTCATCATTGCAAATTTACTACCGTTTTAGCTATGCTATGCATTTGAGATGCTGTATTTGAACTATGTATGACGTAATTATTTACCCTTAACCGGAGTCTTTTTTGAAAAAGTAAAAACTGTTTTTGTCCAGTAATGGAGTAAACTCCACACGGTGCAATTTTGTCATAAGGTTCAGGAGTTAAAACACAAGTTGCCATAAATAGCTTTGCTTGATTTTTTTGATTAAATTAATATTTTTTGTTTTTAGGTTTTACTGTGTGTGGAACAACTTGGAAATGTTGTGTGGAACTTCTTCAATTCTAGAACAAAAATTCCTAAACACTACAGATTATTGCATTGCTATTTCTGTCGAGTTAGTCCACATGCCAGGCTGGAACGGATGGAAAAACAGCATTTAGTTCAAGATTGGCAACAATAGGACCAAGATTAGGAGAGCAGGATGTTTAAAGGTGTCTGTGAATGCTGGAAAAAGAAGTAGAAGCCATCCCGAAAATGAACCATCACATTCGAACAAAAAAGGCCAAAGTGTGTTGAGATCAACTTGATCAAGCAGCCCTTGAAGCCCTCAGACAGGAGATTGTTGAAGAGATGAAGAAGACAGAAAAATGCAACCCTTATAAGTAAATTGATGCAGACCACCTTTGAATTACGGCGACAGATCATATTCACCACCAGCTCACCTGGAAAACAGATCCTTGAACTCTGCTCTGACAATTGAGGCCAAGGTATTTTTCCCCTTCCATGATGTATAATATTTACTACAGTGTCGGCTTATGCTCTATATTTAAAATCATTTGCTTTTGTGTTATCTGAAGATGTATTCTGAGTTCCAGAGGATCACAAACCAAAACCTGCCCAACAAATTCAATACCCAACTGGATCGCCACACACCTCACTTGATGACCAAGTTTAGACAAAAAGCATCAAAGACTGGTCGAATTTCAATGCTCTTGGTGGCATTTTAAAGATCTATGATGAACAGGATAGGATGAATTTGTGCTTGTTAGGTAATAGTGTGTGGCAAAGTACTCAAACAGTGTAGTAGGATACTTGAAGTGTATCAGGAATGTTTTTTGTCTGTTAGGAACTAGATGATATACAGACAAAGCAAACTGCAGTTCTTCGTGCTCTTCCTGTCTTTCTGTGTGAGGATGTATCTGGTTTTTACAAGACATCTATGGTAGGGCTTAAGTTTGTACTACAAAGCAAAACTTAGATGTTGATGAAAAGTTAAAGCGATGCTATCTTTAATACATTTTTACATCTCTCCTTTGACATCCCCTATCTCTCACCAAAAGCTGGAAGAGTATGATGGCATTGACCTTGGGATGCTCCAGTGGTTTTGCTAACCATTCTTAGTAAAATGTTGAAGATTTTGTTCACTACCACCTGGTGAAAATCTCAATTTTCCTGGGGAATTGCACTTCTGCAGGCTTGCAGAGGCTTTTCTGGTAATGTTTGGCCTCATCTACACGCTTCTTCTGAGTTATCTCAAAAGACTTGCTAGCACTTTTGCAATTTGTCCAAATATTTTTGCTGGAATTGTAGGATGGGAAGTTGTCACCAAAGTTACAGACCCTAAAAATGATTTGATGGTCTAGAGACTCAGAACTTGTAAATGTTCCTGTCTTTTTTCTCCTTGTTGAAACATGGTCCTCAAATTGTTTTATTTTATTTTAAATAAGCTAATCCTATTTTAGTTAACCCATGTTTAAACTGCTAAATTGTTTTACTGTATGGTAAAAGCTAGCTAGCTTTCATGCCTTTAACTGTAAAGAAAGAGAATGAATAAGACAGAGAGAAAGAGATAGAATGAATGAAAGAATGTGAAAGAGAATGTTAAGTAACGTGTTACTTTATAATGCTGTCATCCAAGTCGGGTTGTTTAAAAGCTTTCTGTAGCCATATGGCAATGTCCTTGTAAAGCAAACTAGGTTTTTTAATTGTTGTTTTTTTAGTAGTTCATTTATTTATTTGTTCATTTATTCATCTATTGGTTAACATTTGATTGCCTATTTCATTCATTGGTTGTTTCACAGTTCAACATTCACTGTTGTTTTGACAGGACATTTTAAATAAGTATCTTAAACTGGAATATGGAGTTTGGTGAATAAAATTTCTGTTTAAACCTATTTGTAGTCTTAGTCATCTTAGTTTGTGCACAAGTTAGTTTGAGGTCTAGTCAATTTCTCTGACTATAAATGTGAGTATTTCAAGTCTTCGAGTTTCAATTACTTACATTTGGTTTAGGGTTAAGCTGGTAGAACTTAAACACAATTAGTTATGTTGCAATCACATATAAGTCAGAAGTATGCACAACGTGTTTTTCTTAGCTACTTGTACATGTTTTTTGTGTATGTAGTACTTAAATATGTAAAAATAACTTAACATATATATTTAAGTACTACATGCACAAAACAAACATGTACAAGTTGTGCATACTTCTGACTTTTGAGTTTATAAACTTAAAATTATTAAGGCAACTGATTGCTTTCATTTTTTTGAGTTCTGCTAACTTATTCGGGTTCACAGTGCATGCTTTCAGTATCTGTTGTGGTTCAAACTAAATCTTTTTGTAACTGTTGATCAGTCTCAACCCTGGGATTTTAGTTGGTTTCCTCTCAGCTTCTTCCGTGACATTTCTATTGGATTAAAGTCAGGACTTTGACTGTAGTAATTCTTTAGTAGAACTACTTATGCGCCTTGACCTTTATAGGGTCTTCGTTTTTTTGTTACACAGGGAGTCCTGCTGGGTCTTGTGGACCCATTGCATTTTGGGGGTTTTAATTCAACATAATCAAATTTTTTGTTACAATACTCAGCAGATGTTTGCTTCATCCCAATTGCATGTAATATAAACAACACATATATTAAATGTGTTCCCTTTACCTTTGTTAAATTACATTTATAAATAGAAATGCCACTCGTTTTTGTTTATTTTTTAATTAAAATGTAACAAAATAAGGAAATTCATCATAAAACAGGCATAACTGGAAAATAATCAACAAATGTACAAATGAAGAACTCTGAAGTTTTTCCAAAACTATAGAGTATTATTTATTTGAATTTTATTAGAAATATAACATACTCAGGTCAGTTTAACATACAACATCTAACATATAGTTTAACATATAACATCTGTCTGGAGAACACATCAGCCCCATTGAACGCGGCCATTTCTATACCAGACTACACCACACATGAGGGGCACATAAGTTTCACTGTGTGTGCATTGCATATATATTGTGCATGTATATTGTGTTTTTCTGTCCTTCTTGGGTCCACACACTTCACAGCGCTTCTTTTTGTTGTTGCCGGCCACAATCTAGAATCAAAACCCTCTGTGTCTTTCAATATCAACTGTAAGGCAGCCTGAATAGAGAATCGCTTTGCCATCTTGACCAGCTGTGGTATGGACACGCTGACAGAGCTTATATAGTGTCAAGTTCCCAAGATTGGTTCTCGCAGGACAGAGGGTGAAATGTGTGGGAATCTGGTTTCAGATAGTGTTGGGTGCTCCAATTTTGCAACAATGTTGCTACCTTGTGCAGGATCAGTGGGTGCACACTGTGGGTGCTCACACCAAGGGCCCACGCACTTTACTCTCTCCTCCTCTTTCTTTCTCTCTCTCTCTCTCTCTCTCTCTCTCTCTCTCTCTCTCTCTCTCTCTCTCTCTCACACACACACACACACA
>JAUZST010015890.1:0-10031 GCA_034779995.1 Parotocinclus haroldoi | reverse complement strand
CACACACACACACACACACACACACACACACACACACACACACACACACACACACACACACACACACACACTGTGTGTACTACCAATCTAAATGTTAATATTAAGGTTAAATAAATTTTATGTAAAACACTAATTCTAAATAAAAAAAGTTCTTTTTTACTTTAGTAGGGTTCTAACTATTTATGAGCTGGTGGTGGATTGGGTGCAACAATTAATTTACAATACCAGATTACAATAAGTTACCTTCCTTTTACAGGTCTTTAACAACACTAGTTCCTTGATATCCCTGCCAGATCTGCAACTGGTCCTGATGTGGAAGTTCTTGAATCCTGTGTGAACGCCCAGCATTAGTGAAATGCCTCAGAACATGAAAAAAACCCCTGGAGATGTCAGCAGTCTTGTCAGCATAACTGCTTTATGCAACCTTCCATCATTATTAATGCAGTTTCATGGCAGCAATTAGCTACCACTAATGCCTTTGCTGCTGCTTATCAATGCTATAGTGGGATGTCTGGCGTTCAGGCCAAATGCCTTCTCAATACAATGTGTGTTATCCTGGGGCACATGACCCCAATTTATATGGCTGTGTGCAGGACGATAGATGGAAGTGCACTTCTGTTTCTTTCATCTCTCTGTAATAGAGAAGTGTTTATTTTGAACCAGGAATGATTAATAATTAATAACAGATAATAATAGGATGTGCATTATGTCTCTTAACACAGTACAGGAGCTTTGTGAAATGACAGGGCTTTGTGTGGGTGCAAGTGTATTTGTGTATTCATGTGTGTGTGTGTGTGTGTGTGTGTGTGTGCATGTGTTGGGCTGTTAAGGACTTCTCCGCCCCTTTTAGTGTTAGCATCTTTGCCCTGAATGGAATTTGTTCTTGCATGTGCCTCCACACACGACTGGCTAAAGAAGATTAAATTGGGACACTGGCTGCATCTCTGGCCCTCCGTCTACAGCCTCAAGGCTTTGATGTATTAAATGGAGCATCTTTGGTGTGTGTGTGTGTGTGTCTGTGTCTGTGTGTGTAATATGAGGTAAGCATACTGATATATGTTAAGATATGAAACAAAGGAACCGTGAAATGAATAGCAATAAAGCATGCCTCAGATTAAAGCTCATTAGAGATGAATTATGTGCACATTAAGCATTGCAAAATGTTGCTCCCCCTATCCCCATTCTTTTATACTTGCATATGTTAAAAGGTCCCCTGTTTATGCAACCTCATCCTGCCAGATACACACCATGGGGTTAAGCATTGAGAACTTGTTTGTATCTCTTGCATGGACAGATTTTGTGGACACCTTTCCTGGTGTCTTGCTCATTGTCACAGTGGTATTAAAGGTTTTTACAGCCCAATCGCCTTCATAGCATGGCTTCCCTGCAGGAGCCCGAAGTATAGAGGATCCAGTACATACCCTTGTTTTTGCAATGGTATAATGACCATTTATGCAAACATTTCAATCTCTCTATTAGAAAACAAAATATATTGAACATGTGTATGGTGTATTAAAATATGAAAAATAAAAATTTTGTGTTACTTAGTGTGGCCCCTCTTACACTTGAGCAATAGCTGCTTCATCAGGATATCAATCTGATACTTCTGCAATCTGAAGAAACTTGCTCAGGAAAGGTCTTTTTTGGAAGGGCAGCAGCCAAGAAACATTTCTTATCAGAAGGGCAAAAGGGTAAAAAGGCTAAGAGATTTTCTAGGGCTAAGATTGGAATGAAAATCAGTGGAAAAGAGTATTATAGAGCATATAGTGTAGAGTTTAAAAACTTTTTCAGTCCAGTAGTCAAGATTATTTTATATACAGTACATGCTGGCATTTCAAGTGTCAAGTGAGACACGACGTCAGTATGTTACTATAATAATTATTACATATTGCATAATCATGCATCTTCACTGGTGACTGGAGCTTCATGGCAGAGCTCTATTCCAAAATGTATGCCAATAACAGGTATCCCAAATGGTCATTCTGGGATTTTATACAATGTAATGTCTAGTTTGCAAAAGCACCATGAGCTTCAAGGTTCAGTTTTAAGTTGACCTTAAGCTTGTATAAGCTTATACCTTTTATTTAGTCTTGTCTTTTTAAATGTGTTATACACTGCGTTATTGCTACTGTAAGAATAAAATAAGTTTCAGCCTGTGTACCATTAAAAGAAATCAAATACATGCTCTAAACTGCAGCAGAAAGATTTAATTTACGTGCCCTATTTGCATCAATCAAAGCATTGAAGCTTTATTTGCGCAACTAATTATTTCTCAGAAAAGCTACATCTTTCCATTTTAGCATTGTGTCACAATTTCCAAACAAGCTTCGCCGTTTTTGAGGTTGAAAGCAACAGGCGTCTTCAAGCAATAAAATCTTATTTGGGATGCTTTTAAACAAACAACACAGCTGCTTACATATGTTTTCATTAGCCGTTTGATTTTGGATGTAATTTGTACAGCTGCTAATGACTAGATTGGACCCGCATTTTAATGGGTAAATCTATATCAATTGTTATTGAAATGAGCACTGATTAGTCTACTTTTTGAACATCACAAACAAAAGCTGACAGAAAGGGGATGTGGCAGGGATGTTTTTGTGCTTGTTTTGCATCCATTTAGTCTCAGATTATAGCACTGCTCGATTCCTCCATCTGCTTTTCCATACATGTCTATGTAAAAAAAAGCCTCTATTATGGTACGTACAAATGGGCCTCCACAGACAGTCCACACAGAGGCCTCGTAGATTCCAAGGAGCACAGACTTGTCATTTAATTACACAGGCATCATCGGCTTTAATGAGTTTTAAACCGTATTGTCTACACAGCCATAAAGAAGACATAGTGGCTAGCAGTGGGTAAAAAAGGCTCAAAAACAGACAGACCGAGGGGGGGGGGGGCAAGAAGGGCAGGGCAGGCTGAAGGGGGGGGGCATCTTTATTAACCCTAGAGTGACTAGCTAATGCGATTGAAGTGGAACCACCTGGCGGGACAAGCGTGTGTAACGTGAATGTGCGTGGAGTGTACAGTCAGCTGCTGCTGAATGTGGCAGGAACACCAGGTGCTGTGTAATAGCACGCCTGAGTGCCGATGCTTGGGGCGAGGATTAGCAACAAAAAAACCTGTTTCTGAGTTGACATGGAAGTCTATTATCTTTTCTTACGCAGTTCCCCAAATCCCTCCACCCACCACCCCCCATCCCATACTCGTCTGGCTTCTCTGCCAAGAAAGGGACATTTTAAATAGCTATGATTAAATAGAGTTTGTATACAGACGCAGAGTGGCAAGGAGGAACCTCCATCTGTTCCTGACTCCTGAACTAATTTTACCAAATGTACATCACATATCCATTCCCACACTTACTCAGTTACGGGTTTTCCGTCTGTCTTTTTGTGCACATTTTGGAAATACTGTATAGAGTACTGTTAAAATGACAATATTAGGTATATCATTGTTTTAGTATAATGGTATAATGACCCTGCATAAATATCTGTCAGCCTCTTTGTTATAATACAAGCAGAGAATACAGGAAATGTGTACACAGTATTGAAAACTGAAAAGAAAAGGAAACAGTTTCTATAGACTACAGGCAAGTGTGTAGAGTGACCTCCACTTCAGCAACAGCAGCACCTGGTAGCTTCATCAGGATACAAGGTTGAGCCTTGTACAGTCCAAAGAAGCTTGATAATTAATGGTCTTTTTGGAAGGGTATCAGCCAAAAATACTTTTCAAAAGGGGGAACTTGACTTTTGCTCACAAAGCTCACAAAGATTTTCATGAAATCAGTGGAAAATAGTACTATAGATTGAGAAATTCAAGTTGGGTCCAAATCCATCATGTATCCAATGTTATATATGGTCATTACAATGATTGCTAAAACATCAGATCTAGTGGTCTGATAAAAATAAAAATATGACAAAATATTACTTAACAGTTGTGGAACAAAAATGGCACATTGCACTAGCATTTATCATGTTGTTTTTTTTACATTGGAGCTGAGCAGTTCAGGTTAAGAGTGATGCTTCTGAGTCACTAGGTTCCTTACATAAAGATGTGGGTGTATACATACACATCTCTGACCATGCATTTTAGGAACTCTAACCTTGCCAGACTGAACCGATGACATCGCCATGGCATATTTGAGCAGAAAATTCTTATATAAGAACTACAGCATAATGCATTTTCTGTTATTGGAGGAAAGGGCCCTGGTGGTCTGTCAAGGTCTGTCCTTTTTTGTAAAAATTTGTCTGCATCTCATAATTAAAATAAATACCTTAAATTTATGGCCACAACAGAGTGACAAGCTCAAGCAGCCCATTCTCCAGGCTTGTAATCCACTCAGTCCACAAGTGTTTGAGAGGAGTGTGTTAAACATGGCGTGTAATTGTGTAAAATACGTGTTTTCTCTTCATCGTGAACTGCTACTACTCCTTTGTTCCCTCAACCACAAATGGCGGTAGCATGCTTTGTTGACTGATTTCACAATTAAGCATTGGTGTGCTGTAACAGAGACAGAGTGCAGTATATATAGTAGGTTGGAGAGATATGTGAGTGTGAGGGACAATGCAGTAGAGTAAGATGACGTGGCATGCAATGTGAGTGCATTGGAGTGAGGTGGGGTGATATGCAAATGAGAGTGAAGCAGAGTGAAATGTGAGTGCAAGTAAGTGAGAGAACAGTATCGTGAGTCAGGGTGATATGTGAGTGTGACTGAGTGAGAGTACAGTAGATTAAGATGTGAAAGTGACTGAGTGAGAGTGCACAAGAGTAAGATGTTAGAGTGACTGAGTGAGAGTGCAGTAGTGTAAGTCAGGGCGATAAGTAAGTGTGACTTGAGTGTAACTGCTGCTACAGTAATAGCAGACGTGAATGTGAGAATTGCCCATGAGAGGGAGCTGTTTTCAGCACGCCATCATCACACATAATACATTATAACTAAGTTAATCTTTATTACATTGCTCTGTTGATCGGACTTCCCGCTTTCATTTTCTTGCTTTCCATGTTTTTCTGTCTTTCTCAAACATTAAAGTGATTCATATATATTTCATACTTTCTTTAGTCGTTTTAATTAATTTGTGTTTTGTTTCCTGTCTTGTCTTTCTCGTCATGTCTTTCTGTTATCTTAGTTTTGTTAGTGCTTCTTTACTTCTTTTTTATTCTCAAACAGAGGCATTTCTCTTCTTTCATAATGCCTTTATACTCCCTTATTGTTTACTATTCCCTTTCTTTCTTTTTAAAATATTTTCCTGTCTTACCATATCTCTGCCCTTATTGTGTATTTTCTTGCATTTTTCCTTTTCTTTTTTTATTAGTCCTTATGCACACCTTTTCTATTTTTTTCTCCTTTTAATTATGTTTTCTTTCTTACATTCTTTCATTCATTTTCTTCATCCTGTTCTTTGTACTTCCTTTCTTTCTTTGTTATCAAACTAATATACAGTATCATTTACATCTTTGTTTATTCCATTGTAGTTGTTTTCCTTGTCAATTATATTTTCTTTTTTTAATTTCTTTATATTTATTAAGAAAATATTTATTAAGAGTGTGGAAATGTATATTTAACCACATATTAAACCTTTGCTATAAATCTTGTTGTTATGCAGTGTGTTATGATCTTTTGGGTTTGGATGAGTGTTACATTATCAGGGTGGGCTGTCTGCTGACTTTCCGCTTGTCTTATGTAGTCAGTGTCTGCTAGTTGCATTAGAAGACCATCTGTAGCTCTGTAGTGTGTGTGTGTGTGTGTGTGTGTGTGTGTGTGTGTGATAGCTGGAGCAGGATCAGTGCTGTAATGTTCCAGGAGGCTGTCTGGACCCAGCCAGGGATTCATGTGAAAAAGCTTGCCCCCCCCCTCTTTTGCTGCCTCCACACATGGGTTAAGCCTGGCTCCTCCCATCCACCAGAGACACCGTCAGCATCTACAGGGACATGAGTCATCCAGCATTCTGCTACCTCTACTCCTAATAACAAGTAACGCCTCCTGCTTCATTTGTCCACCATTTTGCTTAACGGATTTGTGCCTGTGGAAGGAAGTCACACTGAGGACCAGTCTTTGTAACCACGCTAATGCTAATACAGCTTTGACTGAGTGGTGAAGGGAGGGACAGAGAGCCCCATATGGTCAACAGACATGGCTCGATTTGCACCGCTTGTTGTTGTTATTTATTTATCGACAGCAGTGCGTCAAGTGCCAACAGAGCAGGCAGAACAAGCCGACACTGGCACAGACTAATGGTAACGTCCAACAAACAGACCCCCCCCCCATCAGTGGCCTGTGCATGTGTTTGCATATACAGTACCATCTGTGAGGCAGAAGCGTCTGCCTCACTGCTGCTCATCTGTTGCCACACCGTGACCCCCTGGGCATGCAACCGTGCTCCCTAGAGGTATCTCCTGACATTACGGGATAACTGTCATGACACAGACGGATCAATCCAGCAGGGGCTGACATCATTACAGGTCTTGCTTGGTAGTGAAGATAAACGCACTTGCTCATTTTTCAATGCAGGGTAACACAACTGGTAAGTTGGTAAGTATAAGAAACGGTAATGTAGTGTTATGACAATGTGTAGTGAAAAGTGTTAATAAAGTGAATGTTATGATGGACCTGATACTCTTGTTCCACAGAAGCCAAAAACACACCGATAGACATTATTATGAACAAGACAAAAGATTAGCCAGATGAAACAGAGACTCAGTGAGTGAATTTAAACGGGTTTATATGGTTCTAGTTTAGTGAGAATATACAGGCAGTCTGTGGATAAAGAAACTAATACTGCTTAAAATAGGACAGGAACATATACATATAAATTCTGTCATACACAGTCCTGTCACCACACAGTCCTGAGATCCCCAGTTCAGTCCCGACCCCAGGCTCTGCCTGTGTGGAGGTTTCATGTCCTCACTGAATTTTGTGGGTTTATGAGTGTGTGATTCTGCCTTACAGTGGATTGTCACCCTTACTAAAAAGCCTTTAAAAACATCAACCGTTAGAATTGTCTCAACTGTGAGCTAATATACAAAACAAGCACACAACCGGTAGTTACTGACACACACAGAAATGACAGACTTAACTCTTAACTTAATTATTAACTCCCATCTCGGCTCGTGGTACTGCTGCATTGTTTGGCCTTGAGCTGACCGCCTGTTTACAGCCTCAACCCTCTCGTTGACGTTGAATGGGTGATGTCTGTTAAATAGGTAATTCATATAGTCATAAAAATGAATCCATTAATGTCATACTATATTCCATTTGCCTATTGTATACTGCAAAGTCCCTTTAGTGTTTCTTCTTAGCTAAATTATACAATGTTTCTATATGGATTTTACCTTCAAACATCTTGTGCTAAATTACAAAGTAATTCCATGGCTTAGCTATCCCTACCCCTATTTCCTGGTTACACTGGCCTCTGACCTCAAATCATGACACAAAGATGAAGCCCATGCCTTTAGTGTAAGAACGCAAACATCACTTAATTGTGCTTTAAGGGAGTAGAAAATGTCTTTGCTGTAAGAGAATTCCACATAGACTTAATTAGCTTGTCGCCACAGGACCTCTCCCTGTGTTGATTGGATGAGCATTGAGGCTGTTGCTGTGAGACTGGGGACACTGCTGCTGCTGTTTACTATAGAATGGTAATGATAACTGCTCTCTGCTCTTGCTGAATGTTTCACAGTGGTGTGGCTCCATGGGTAACACTAACTGGTCAGACTTGCACTGCTTTAACAAGACATAGCCAAGGTGCTCCTTTGGTTCACCAAATAGCACCCATGAAATAACAAGAGCATCCTCACAGCTTTCTTCTGTCACTCAAAGAACACCGTATGGTTAAAATGTAGTTACTGTCCAACACAAAGTATGTAGTGGGGTAAAATGACCCAGTAGTACCTGCTAACAGTGATTTACATGTTTAACAATGTAATATATTTTCTGGCTCCTGGCTGTTAGATTTGGCCATAATGGAGAGCTGTAAGAGAGACTGTTAGAGATAAAAGTAAAAAGTAATGTTACCTTAAAGATAAAAGTAAAAAGGTAGTGTCTAGATGGGATTAGCCAAGGTACCAGCACAACATCACCTTAAACCTTAGAGGAACCACTCTGCAAAAAGAAAACAACAACAAAAAAGAAAAGCAGCAGGTGGCAAGGCATAAGAAATGCTACCACCAGTTATGCTTTCTTGGCACTCAATGGGTCAGGCTGGGTCTGTGCTTATTAAACACAGGCTAGATGTGTGACAGTTCAGTGTTACAAGTGTTTTTTATATCTCAAGTATCTAAGAAAAAAACAGTATTAATCTGGTTACCTACGGTACCTACGCAAGACCAGAAGTCTATTTTTCATATTTGATCAGTAAATCATTTGGCCAGTACTGTACAGCAATAACACTATAAATATTACAGGTTTCGATATTGTGTCATATAATAATGCTGATACATGATGCAGCAAACATTGTAGCCTGAGTTTATTAAGTCCTTTTGACTCCAATGTTTACATGTGTTTAGCTCAGAACAGTGACTCACAGCATATTCGCTCATACCATAATCACCTCTAATCGCAGATGCTCCTGAGTGAGCATAGTTTATTTGGATTTACACCATGCAGGACCATCATCGTGGTGCTATGATGTGCATGCTGCCCAGCCAAATCAATCGTGCCTTAATCAAAAGACATCATGGTTATAATAATGCTCTCATTTACAGATGCATCTGAAAATATAATCAGGCCACTTATTTTCAGTAATGGAGTAATAATTGGATCATGCTTTGATCCAGGATGCCACGAGAAGCTTTATGCACTTCTTCTTGTGCTGTTAGTTCATTGTAAAGGTGCATGAGCTGATGAGGTTAATTGGATAGTTTAGCTGTGTTTTAATGAGATGGAAGAGTGAGGTTTCTCCTGCAGGCATATACAGTGTGATCGCCAGCAGCTGGCATACATCCTGGTCTCCTGATGAAGCAATTATGGTCTCTAACAGAAATCAGACCAGTCACTGATCTCTGCGAAAGGGTAGGTTGATCCGTGCAGGTTAATTGCCTGGGTTCAGATTTTGAGAACCTACTGTAACCCTTCTGATGTACTCAGTTTCAAGAGACCCATGAGTCAGAGTCAGATTATTTATTATTCCCAATTTTATGCAGCTGTAATACTATGGAGCTGAGAAATGCAGAAAAGAAGAAAATAAACTAAGAGAGATTCAAGAACATAAATGCATGAAACAGACATAAGGAACTAAAAGACAAGAGAACCAGCAAATAAGGAAAACAGGGAAACTAAGGACCACAAAACTAGGGACGTTGAGAACTGGGGGACTAAGTGTTAAGGAACTATGGAACTGGGGAGCTAATGGGGACTTAGGTAGCCTAGCGGTTAAGCTACTGGACTCTAAACTAGAAGGTCCGGCGTTTAAATCCCACCATTGCCAAGCTTGAGCAAGACCCTTAACTTGCTTGGATTGTAAGACTGTATCAGTTGTAAGTTTGATGTAAAATGTAATGGAACTAAGAAAATAGAGAATGGAACTATATTTCTATCTAAAGAACCAAGGAAGTGGGAAACTAAAAATAAAGGGTATATGAAACTAAGTAAATATGTTACTAATAAGGAGCAATGTGTCTCATTTGCAAAGACAGAGGTTTGTGAAACTTGGAAAGTAGGGAATTTAGAGTAAAATTCGAGTTTCATTGTCATTTTAACCATATACACAGTACACAATGAAACGAAACAGCCTACAGGTGCAACATAGTGACATAAGAATACGGAGGATAATACAGTACTGATAATAATTTAAACAGTACTTGAAGTGCATGTAAAGAAACTACAGAACTATAGAGTATGGAACCAGAATAAGAAAACTGGAAAATAAGCCCTGTGGAATTAATGAACTGAGGAACTAATGGCAATGGTGACAGTGAACTACATTACATTACATTACATTACATTGCATTTGGCAATGTACAAAAGTACAAAATAATAATAAGTTAAAGGTAAAACATCTTAGATAGGGCCTTAAGGAGGTCAAAGAGAAGTAGAGAAG
>JAUZST010015889.1:0-10032 GCA_034779995.1 Parotocinclus haroldoi | reverse complement strand
GATTACTTTATCAAACCTTTATCAAGCTCTATAATACAGAGTTACATTCATAAATACCACTTACAACTTTACTGTACCAAAATGTCCAGAGGCTCCGCCCAGTTCTCTTGGCTCTGAGGTATCTAGGATGGATTATCACCATGGAAACAAGGATTGTGCTGAGACCAATCAGGATTACAGATAGAAAAAGGAGCATCCAGACCGTTATGAGGAACAATTCCAAAAGCCAGGCTCTATCATGGTACAGGGTCGGGTCCGGTCCCTTGGTTAAAGGTCATTATGTCCGATAAAACTGAATTTTGGTCCAAATAAGAGAATAACATTACACATATATAATAGGATTTGTTTTTGTTCTTTAAGATTTGGTCCGAATAAGCGGCTGCTCTCATTAACCGGATTGGACTGTATTAACTTTGACTCACTGAACAAGTAAATCAAGATAAAACAAATTACTGAATCAATCTTTGAAGTTTCTAGTAAATGATTCACTGATTCACTCACTGACTTGCTGGATAAAAGAGGAATGAATCTGAGTCGTACCCAAATGATTCACCGATTAAAACACGGAACAAAACCGGAGTGATTCAGTGACTTCAGAGTCGACTCCCTAACCCCAGTTTTCTGACACTTCTGATTCCAGATTCGTTTTAGGTTTATTAGTTTTATAGTAAACTAAAAAGTAAGTAAACAATACTCGTAGTCTGTCCCTAGGAACTGTGTGTACTTGTTTTAGCATTAATTTAGTTCCTAGTCCCAGTTACACAGCTTTCTAAGAACTGAGCCTGGAAAACGTGAGCTGCTGTAGTTTAACACGGGACTTATGGGAGGGGTCACGCTCTCAGGAGATTGTCATGCGGAGCTTCACTTTTAGTTCGCCGTTAGAATGATCTACTTTAATCAAATATCGCCATCTGGGGGCAGAAGATAAAAGCGCATCATTTTCTAATTTAAAATGTATTTCTGTATTTAAAAAAAAGTGGTGTTTATTTATATTTTTATTTATTTATTTATTTATTTACACACACTATGGTCTAAATAAATGTAATGACTTTAGAGATTTATTTAGCAATACATATTATAAATAAATTCATACAAATAAAAAAACAACAAATGCTATATATGATTTCATTAATTATAATTTAAGTATTAATACTTCTAATAATAAAAGTTCACAGAATACCTCATCTATTATTATTATTATTTAAAAATTATTATTACAGCTACTGCTGTGTTGGTGTTGTACATTTTTAACCACATTTATTTTGGAATTCGTTTAATATTGCTAATAATCATAAATCTGTTTTATTATAATTCATGTCTAAATGAATTATGTACAAAATACTTGTGATCCTACTTATGATGTAGAAAGTTTATTATTTCTATAATTAAAACATGGAGATATAATGTGTTGTACTTATTGCTATTAGAATTATATTATTATTTTAATAATAAATGTGAATAATAAGCCTAATGTTAAAGTAAAACAAATTATTCTAATAATAATCTATAAATATATGTTGTTGGTGATGATTAATAATAATAATAATAATAATAATAATAATAATAATAATATATTATAGCAAATACATTAATAATTACATTAAAACTGTAGTACTGCTACTAATATTTTAATGATTTTTTTTTATTGAGAGTTATCATTATTATTAAAGTTTCTTATTGTTACATAATTTAAACGTTTCTTACCATTATTGTTTTTTTTAATGTGTTTTTGTGGTTTTAGTATAACAATAAGTTTATTATGAATATCATTATTATTGTTCATCATTCATCATTAATCATAATGTTAAAATGTAATTAAATTCCTATTACTAATAATATATAAAAAATATACTTTTAATATATTGATTAATAATAAAGCAAAGTTTCTCCTGGTCCTGAAGTCTGCATAAATCCAACTGTTTCTCTAATTCTTAAATAACATTTAGAAATCCGATGAAGCAGCTCTGATCTGGTGGAGTTTGGTTTCTTTAATTGTTCCTCTGTAATGAAGGCGAAAGGGTTTGGGATCAAAGCAGTTAACAAGGTGAGATCAGAGGAACAGCCAGTCTAGTTCCTCCCTTGAGATTTGCATCATAGCATCTGTGCTTGTTTAATCTGATCCTTTGAGATCAGACCCAGCTGTAACCTGTGATACAGAGGTGGAAGTGGACCGTCAGAGCATCAAGATCTTTCCATGGATAGATGGAGTCCAGGGGGCAAATACTTTTTCTTGAGTCTCAGAAGGATTCTAGCTCTCTCTCTCTCTCTCTCTCTCTATCATGTTGTAACTACAGTATCTGCATCTCATCCTGGATGATCTCATGTTCTGCCTGATGTCCAGAGCTCCATTACGGCTCCTACATTCCAGGGTGATGACGGGACGGGGACAAGGCCCAAAACCATCTGGTTTATGATGGAACTCTGGCTCGTTCTGCCCGAACTTCAATATAATTAAAAACTTGTGAGATTATTTTGGAACTGCAGGTGAAATAGAAACCGAAATCTGTAGCTGAGGTCCATTACGGACCTCTGGGGGAACCGTATCAGCCTGGACTCATTCTGTTACTGGAATAACAGGAGGACTTCTGCTCAGTGGAGTATCTGATACTTTGTGTATAATCACAGGTCACTTGGTCAACAGGTCTCTAAATAAACACGTCTAGCATGGCACTCTGTATGTGAGAGAGAGAGAGAGAGAAAAAGAGACAGACAGAGACAAAAAGAGAGACAGAAAGAGATACAGAGAGAAAGAGACCGACAAAGACTGATTGAGAGACAGAGAGAGAGAGACAAAGTTAGAGAGAGAGACAGACAGACGGAGAGAGACAAAAAGACAGAGAGGGAGAGAGCGAGAGAGACAGGCAGATAGATATCCGAGTCTAGAACTCGATTCATTCCTCTCTTGTTTACCATTTTAGTATAGGATAGGATCAGTGAATCGTTTTGTCATGAATCATTTCTGCCCTTTTTCTGGAGTGTTTGGTCAGTGGCTCAACGTTAATCCAGTGAATCATTTAGCCACGACTTGTTCATTGACTCAGTTGTGTCTTTGATCATTCAGTCATGACAGAAATTCATTTCTCACTTTGAATCAGTGACTCAGTCTTTACCCTAGATTTGTACATCTCTTGGTCAATGAGTCCGAATTTGAATCAGTGAATCATTTGGTCGGGACTTATTCACTTCTCTGTTGTTCACTGAGTCGGTTGTGTCTCTGAATCGTTTGGTCATTATCCAGGATTAATTTCTCCCTTTTTATTTGAATCAGTGAATCAAATCGATTTGGTCAGTAAGTCAGTGTTTGAATCAGTTAACTG
The DNA here is from genome assembly GCA_034779995.1 of Parotocinclus haroldoi. Lineage (NCBI taxonomy): Eukaryota > Metazoa > Chordata > Actinopteri > Siluriformes > Loricariidae > Parotocinclus > Parotocinclus haroldoi. Next base: position 6,715 of record JAUZST010015889.1, on the reverse strand, counting down.
TTTAGTTCCTATATCGGCTCCTCTCTTGTTTATTTAAACAGTTAAACAAATCTTTTGGTTGTGGTTTCGTTTGGGATCCACTCCTCTATCGTTTTGGCTCCCCATCACCATCCCTGTCCCGCTAAGCACAGAAGATCCAACCTATAGGAGCAAAACGTTTCAAGTATTTCCTGCCTTTTGTTGGGTTTTATTTGGACAGGGACTAGCGATAAACTTCAAGCTTTCCAAAAGCAACAGCTTCATCAAACAATGTTTGTTTTTTAGGGACAAAGGCAGCATTGTGCTGCTCACTTTCCATTCATGGTTCCAATTAAATCAGCAGAGGGGAACGAAATGTACCAGCACGGACGCTTCTGTTTTCTTCTCTTGTAAAAAAAAAAAAAAAAAGAACAGGCATCTGTTTTCAGAGCAGAGCTTTGGTACGGTTCAGGATTGAGCGAACATCTGCAGCAATAAAACAGGCTTTTATCATATAAATAATATAGAATAAAAGTCCTGAGTTATGAACAGGTGATTATAAAAACATAAAGAGAAGAGGACCAAGTATTTATAGCCTGTCTTATTTTTCTTTTTCTTTCTTTCTTAAGCATTTCCTTGTTTTTCTTTCTTTTTTCTTAAACTTTTCTTGCATGCTTCCCTTTTTTTCTTGCTTTCTCTTTAGCATTTTCTTCTTTTCTTTTCTTTCTTTCTTTCTTTCTTTTTTCTTTCTTTCTAAGGCATTTCTTCTGGCATGCTTCCTTTTTTTCTTGCTTTCTCTTTAGCAGTTTTCTTCTTTTCTTTTCCTTTCTTTTCTTTTCTTTCTTTCTTTCTTTCTAAAATTTATTCTTGCATTTCTTGTTTTTTGTTCTTTAGCATTTGTTTATTTGTATCTTATTAGTTGAAATCCAGTCACTTTTGGACTTATGGTTTGGTTATTTTGGGCAGAAGATCTCCGGTGCTTGTTCTTGAGGCCCTGTGTGAAAGTTTAAAAAATAAAGAAATAAAAAAAAGAAGTAAAAGCTCCACACTCTGTGAGCAGCAGTTTGACCCGCCCCCTTTTTCTGCAGGATCTCGTTTTAGTTCTCCATCATGTGATCTTCATCTGGAGACGTGATCAGTCAGTCTTGACTGAAAAAAAAAAAAAAAAAAAAAAAAAAAAAAAAAAAAAAAAAAAAAAAAAATATATATATATATATATATATATATATAAATTCACGTGAAACAGTATCATTTTATTATTAATGTGATTTATTTGAATAATTATTAAAATCATTATTAATAACCATATTTTTCCATAATTTAAATAAACACATTAGTTCTATTTATTTTTTATGTATATATTTTTTTATTTAATATTTGTAATTAAATGTTTTTGTTGTATATTCTGATAATTTTTTTAAATTTAATGCATGTTTCATTTTTTTTTCGCTGGTGTTAAAAAATATTTAATCATGTTATTTTGAAAATATAAAAATATAAGATATGGTATATTTTTATACTTTAATGTTAGTTTATTTATAACATCCAAAATCATATTTAATGTAATTTAATATTTAATAGTTTTGTATGAACTAATCAATAATACACATCAGTAAAATGTCAATCAAATAAAAACAAAAGTTCTGTTTTTTATATTTTAATTATATTTTATAATGAGATAATTCTATTTTTATATTTTCCATTTTAAATGCATATGGACATTTATGATATAAATGTTTTCCATGAATCAAGTAACTGTAGGAAAACAAAAAGGATAAATTCCTCATGTTTATTTCATAAACATCACATAAAATAAAATATATGTAAATATAATTATTAATTTTATTATTATTATTATTATTATTATTATTATTATTTATTATTAATTATTATTAATATCATTATTTTAATTAATGCTTTATTTTAAAAGTATTATAAATATGAGCATAATTATATCGTTTTATTTGTATTTATTATTTATATATTTTATTTTATATTATTTTAGTTTATTCGTTTTATTTAATCTATTTTCCTTATTGAATCAATTTAATAATATAATATGTAAAAAGTTATTATAATATTAAAATGATTTTTAAACCGTAAAATTAATTTATTATCTTTAGTTTTTACCCTGGTTTTTGATCACTTGACTAATTAGTAAACCTCTTTGACGAATCAGAAAAACACGCCGAACCACCCACGTGGTTGCCAGATGCTGCCGTTTACTTCTGTTCGTTCAGTTCGTTATTATATAATCAACTGGTTGCGTTCAAAGCTGAATTCCACAATCTGGCAACCCTGTCTGAGAAAGTTTTGTTTTTTTTCCCTCAGAAGCAGTCCGTGTTGCCAGATTTTCCTTTTTATTTAACCTGTTTATAAATTAAATATAATTTATATTTAGCTCGAGCTTGTTTATTTAATTAAGCCTTGTGGTTGCCAGATTGATAGTTAGAGGCTAGTTGAAGTTGTTCTCTTTATAACATTTTTGTAAATTAAAGAGAAATATCACCTGTTAAATAAATAAATAAAACAATTTAATAAAATAATTTAAACCAATAATAATAATAGGTGTTAATCTTAAGTTCGTTTTATTTCTGGCGATATTTTAGTTCGAATTGAGTAGGGATTTATTTGTTGATTTCACTTCATCCAGTGGTCTAAATCTGGCAACCCTGCTGCACAGTAACAGGGCTCGGTGAGCGCGTTCAGAAGGCGACTGTCACGAGCGGAGAGAGCGCGCACGGCTCCGGTATGCAGTCCGTGTGATGTGTGTGTGTGTGTGTGAGTGAGTGAGTGAGTGAGTGAGTGAGAGAGCGAGTGAGTGTGCGCGCGCGCCCACACGTGAGCGTTTAGTTTCCATCATGCACGCAGCGGATCAGTAAAGCGGTGGAGCTCCTGCGTTTTGTCTCCCAATAAAAAAAACAACAACAACCAAACAATCAGATTACAAAAAGGGAGAGAATCAGCAGAGCGGCGCGATTCTCCGGTGCGCCGCCTTCCTTCTGGACCGAGCGGCTGGACTTGGTTTTGATTGGACCGCATCTGGATCTGCGTTTCGCAGCTTGTGAGAGCGGTACCATGATGCGCGCCATGGTGTGCGGTTTGCTGCTGTTGCTTTGGAGCTTCTCGTGGAGTTTGGAGGTGCTCCTGCCCACGGCGGCTCTGGAGGGTGAGTGGCTGAGCTTCTGAAGTTTGTACCCCGAGTTTTTGCAGACGGGTTTGCTTTCTCAGGGTTTTGTTAAAGTGCGCAGTTTCTCCTCCAGCTGGCAGAACAATCAGCAGGTTGGCACGGAGCTGCAGGTCTTGAATCAGATGCCCCTGCACCAGGGAGCTCAGAGTCCGGGAGTAGAGGGGTTACCAGCAAAACTGTCCCAATTTTTCTCATGACGTCTATTTGTTTTGACATATTTGGCATTTAGAAGATATTTCTGAGGAGAAGAGGCTCTCCAAACTGGCCAGGAGCAGCTGAACTGTGTTACTGAAACCCATTTTAGGTGGGTAGACTCTTAAGAAGTAGGACTTTTTGGACCCCCAAACCCCAAACAACCACTGGAAAAGATCTACATTCCCCCTTTAGGTTCTTCCCATGCTTCTAAAGAAGAACTCTTGCTGTCTCGCCTTTTATCCTCACGAGGCGCCAATAAGTCACTCTCTTACTGTTGCATGATCCAAAGTCCCGCCTTACCTTTCTCTTGCTGAACCATGTCCCAGTTGTATCTGTATAGCACCCGACCCGGTATGACTGCAACGTCGGGCCTCTAATGCCCCAAGCATTTAGCATATGGTTCAAGAGCCATACTTGCATGATAAAACTAAAGAACTGAAGAACCAGTACCTGGGATTGACCCTGGCATGAGTTACAGCATGAAGTTCTGGACCCTTTATCCCTTGCACGATTAGAACGGTCAAAGGAAAAAGGATACCCAAGTATTAAAAGTTTATATTATAACGTGATTACAGAAAGCGCCTCTGAATTCTGCTTAGAACTGTTCTCACATCTGTGTCTAAAACGATTTCTGCCCTTGTTAGAACCGTGAACGTCTCTAACGCTCCCTTAATTTATGGAACTGTCCTTAAGAACCCCATGAGAGTCTATGAAACTCCAAACAGGAAGCCAATGCAGCATTTTTTTAGAGGAGCAAAGTTCGTCTTATGTCTTTGTGCTACCTAGAACGTTTAACCAACGGATCCTGGAGCTCCTGGTTGGTTGCTAGAAGTGTTTCTGGTATGTCCTTTAGGATGGAGGACCCAGGGTCTTCTAGCAGGAGCAGTTAGAAGCGTTCTGTAGATCGAAATAGTACAAGATGGTTGGAAAGTTTAAAGGTTTTCTTTAAAAACTAATCCATACATGAGAAAGGTTCCCTTATAGAATGCTTAGAAACCGTTCCAGTTGCAGTAGTTGGGTAGATGTTCTGTTCCTTAAGGAACCTTTCTCTTTAAGAGCAGCAGAACCTTCTGAAGATCTAACGCCTCTCTGCTGTCACAAATAAGCTAATCCGACATGTAGCAATCTATTGGAACTTCAAAGAACCTTTGTTTGGGACCTTTATTTATTTATGAAGATGCTACAGAGCACGGTTTCTGCATGGGTTCTTTGGGTTATGGAGTTCCAGATCTTATTAATATTAATGTAGAATATAAACCTTTAACTGGACTAGAACCTTAAATCCCTTTATTACATATAAACAGAGCATTAGAACATTCTTTGGTTCTTTGGTTTGTCCTGATTCTCATTTTCCTAGCAACATGTATAAAGGCGGAAGACCGATAACATCATCGTTTGAGGTCAGACTGTTGCCCCTTTAAACCATATACAGGTTCTTTGCTGCCCAAATGGGTTCTAGAACTCTTTGTGGAACAGTGTATGGAAGGACAAATTAAAGAATTCTTTATGGTGCTGTCTGGAATGCTGGAACCATTTTTTGAACGTATAGATTCACACTTCTATAAGAAAGAAAGCCATGACATATTGACGTACTTCAGGAGATGCTCTCTAGAACCCTCTGCCATTCACAGAGCTCTTGAAGAAGAACATGGAGTCTTTACAGACCAACAGAGATTTTTTATAGATTTAAAGCTTCTTTACTGTTTTAAATATTATCCTATGAAGAAAGCTGTGTAGAACTGTGAGAACCCAACGTTTTTGGTAGAGATTCTATCTAGAACATTTTTGTTTGGCTTTCTTGCTCTACTCGCACCAGATGGATTTATAAATGGGTTTCTGAAGAACATTGGGTGTTTTTTTTATATAGAACTCTGTACATGGAGTGTATAGAGACTCTTCATAAGGTGCTACCTAGAACCCTCAACCATTCAGGACACATAAAGGTGAACCTTTAAATGTTCTCATACAAACACCACGTGTAAATGTGGATGGAACTATAATTTCTTAGTTTGAGGTATAACTGTTGATCGTTTAAATTATATTAAGGTTCTTTGCTGATCAAGTGGGTTCTAGAACCAAAGAATTCTTTAGAGAGGTACTTTTTAACCCAGTATGAAGGCATTTTAACAGTAAAGATCTTTTGAAGCACCAAAAAGCTTTCAAAACATTTCCAAAAAAGCATTTCAGAACAGGATGCCGAGAACCGTCAACAGTCGAGAGAACGCTCACAGGAAAACGAGTAGCCATTGACCACCAGTAGGGACTTCTTCAGATTTGAAGGTTCTGTAATGTTACGTAGAACCATTTTAAGAAGCCTTGTCACAGAACCCCTTTTAATTAGAAAGAGTTCTGTCTGTACATTTAGAACCATTTAGACAGTATAAAACCATAATCAGTGATCATAATTTAGTTAGTTGTGGAAGCCGAAAAGGGTAATAATGAGGACATCTGCTTGTTAATTAATAACCAAGTGGCATTCTTAAGAGCCAGCATCCTGACCACACTTTTAGACCACACCCACTTCTGACAACCATTAACCGGCCAAAACCAAGACCATTTTTTTCTAAGGGTGTAGAAAGAAAAAAAAAACAAACCCTTTCTACAGTTTTGGAACCTTTTTAGGAAGTCTAGAACCCCTCAAAAGAGAGGACTCCCGGACATGTAATAGTACTAAGCAACTTTTCCCCAACAGTGGAGATCCATTCAGCACCTCCTGAAGATGGTTCTAAAGGGTTCTGTATCTTTTCCTGTTGGAGGACAGACCCTCCAACAAAGAACCTTTGTGTTCAGAAGGAGAAATGGTTCTTCCTAGAGCCTTTTAGGAATGAGAACTACTACTGGATTCCTAAGAACCGTTTTTCCGTACATTCAGGTAGTATGGGTCCCAGTTCTAGTGTTTCTTTTAGAATGGACAAATCCGTTTTACCTTGCGTGGTTCTTTCCACTTAAAATGGATTCTAGATCAACTTATTTGGAACAGTTTTGGAATGATTTGATGCTTTATCGCTCTTGCTCAGTGAAAGAAGTTTTCTAGCATGGTTGTTTAGAATTCTAGGTGCATTTGTTCTGACGGAGCGTTCTCAGTTTATAGTTCTGCTACTGCAACGGTTTATATAAGGAGTCTTAAATCTTCTTATTTATTAATGAAATTATCATTTATTCATTTTCTAATTTATGCTATACCATTCATTTAAATTATAGTATTTAAAATAATAATTTATTAGAGATATTGTATTTTTTGCATTATAAATTAAAACCTATTGTATTGTAAATGTTTCACAAATAACAAAACTAAATTAATAATATAAAAATGTTCATATATATATATATATATATATATATATATATATATATATATATATCTTCTTACAC
>JAUZST010015888.1:0-10032 GCA_034779995.1 Parotocinclus haroldoi | reverse complement strand
TGAACTTCTACAGACCGTGGGAGCAGTACAAGAAAGGGTTCGGGAACAAGAACGGAGAGTACTGGCTGGGTGAGGAACGCTCGTGTTTAGAGAACGTAACCGGAAGTTAGATTTTTAGATTATGAGCAGAATGGACGATTGCATCTCCGGAAGGTAACGATGGTCCAAGCATGATGCAGCTGTGGTTTCTGTAACTGAGTCTCCCAGCCAAACAAGCATCAGGGAAGGTCTAAAGGACGCGTTTTTGAGAGCGGTGCTTTACACGCACATACGTGCACCTTCATACCCTCTGTTGCCCCTCAGGACTGGAGAACATCCACCAGCTGACCCAGAAGAGGAAATACGAGCTGAAGGTGGACCTGCAGGACTTTGACGGAGCATCCGTTTATGCTCAGTACTCCAGCTTCTCCGTCGACTCTGAGGCTGAAGGCTACAGGCTCAACATCAGTGGCTTCATCGACGGAGGAGCAGGTGAGAGAAACGGGATGGGCTTTTGGACTTGTCACTGCACCGTAAAGCCGCTCTGTGAGGTGACACCTTCTGATCTGTGCAGGCGACTCTATGGAGAGCCACGACGGACAAATGTTCTCCACCCTCGATAAAGACCAGGACTCGTACTCTCAGAACTGTGCTGCCATGTTCCTCGGGGGCTTCTGGTACAACAAGTGCCACCATGCCAACCCTAACGGCGTTTACCTGTGGGGGAAGGACGGCACCCATTACGCCATCGGGAACGTGTGGCACCACTGGAAGGGCTACGACAACGGACTGAAGTTCATCGCCATGAAGATCAGACCTGTTTCTTAGACTCAGAGATTTTCTGCTCAATGATATCTGATTGCACCTTCATCCCGTGGAAATATATTTAAAAAAAAGGAGTTCAGTGCGATGTAGCAGCTCAGAAAGAGTTCATTCCTAAAAAGTCTCGGTATTTGGAAAATGAACAAAGCGCGACATGAGCAGAGGTGTCCAAACCTAAAAGCATCGGGAATCATTCCCCATAATACACTGCCCACAAAACCAGGAGATGCTCCAAAACGAAATATCCCCTACATTTTTTTTTTGGTTGATTTGCCAAGGAAGGAGGGACGATCTGATATTCTCTTATTACCGTCACGTGTTTCAGAGACACCATTTTAGATTCCTCCCAGCGATGCTCAAACACGTCCAAATCACCTGAGGATCACCAAGGGTGTTTGGAAAACCTTGCGATTGTAATTGCAGGCCAAGAACTCGAGAGGGCGCTCTCACTCTCTCTCGCTGTCGTTCACTGGAAGTTGGGCCTCGCTCCAAGTTATTGGCCACGTTGTTTAGGTTTATGCTGATTCTGCACCAGCTAACTCAGTTACACCGAACGTAAAAGGATGTTATTTAATTTGAACATGATAAACTGCCAAGAGCGTTCATGCCAGCCTTCTCGTGCCCCGTGCCATCAGCGTTAGTGCCCATAGTAAAACCAAACAGCGGCAAAGGCCGGTCCTTAACACAACGAGCTCATTTCTGCCGAATACTCCAAGTACAACAGAAGTACTGAATTCATTTCTAACAAGCGATCTTTCCAAGCTTTTAACTAACGTGCCCTCCCTTGTGAGGATTAGATTTAATGATCCGGATTAATTCAAGGATACACCCTGTGTACGAGGGCGGTGCATTATGGTCAGGAATGTTCACATGAGCTCAGGTTAGGAGGAACTGTTGTTAGAGAAGAGAACAAGCACGGGTAAGATGTGTTTTGTTTTGTTTTACACGATACGGATTAAACCATTTCCCCCAGGAAGGCAATAAAACGTCTGGTGACTCTGTAACTGTAGCATCTTTACTCATGATCTAGAATGAAAGTAGGATGTGAAAATGGTTTGGTCACCCTTCCGAGTGGCCCATGTGTGTTTCTTTACAGGGTGGGCAGTGGTGGTGCAGTGGGGATGCTACTAGATTGGGTTGAGGGTTCGGTGTTCAGGCTTTGACTCATTGAGGAAGGTCGTTACCCCTCAGTTGTTTGGACGGTGTCAGTTTAAAGTCGCTAGAGGCTAAAACGCTAACCCCCCCCCACCCACCACCCCGGCTATGGAATAAACTTGCTTTAGTCAGAGGTTCAGATTCTCTCCAAATCGTTAATTCTAGGCTAAAAACGTTCTTATTTACTAAGGATTTTGGTTAGATTTAAACCGGGACCCGTGGCTCGGGGTCGGCTCCTTCCTCTTGGCTGTTTTACCTTCTCGTTCTCCCCCTTTAGCTATGCTGCTATAGTAGTGCTGCCGGAGTTTCATGCTGCACATGGCATCACTGATTGATAACAGACTCTGTAACCCAGAAGTAACTACATTTTCTCTTTTCTCTCCGAGCTGACGTTCCGGTACCAGTTCCAGTTCCAGCACCTCACGCTTAGACGTTCCTCCACCTCAGCATCACCTGTACTGGTCTCCATCAACAGAACCCAGTCCCACCAGTGCAGGGTGCAGGAACTCCCTCAGTCACTTAGTTATTAGGAGACGATGCGCCTCCTAGGACCTCCCGCTGAGGACTGATGGTTCCTCCCAAGGTTCCGTCCTTCTAAATTCAGGGATTTTCCTTGCCTCTGTCGCCCTTGGCTGGCCCCGTTCGGGATCGTGTAAGATTATAAAGCTGCTCTGAGACGACGCTCCGCTATAAAAAAAGCCCTATAGGAATAAATCTGACTTTGAGTTTTTTACATGTGCTCTTCCTTGTGTAAACTCTCACAGCAACTTAGGATATGACCCGTATCGTTGTTGTTAAACAGCTTATAAACTACTTATAAAGCTCACCGAGGGAGTGGCAGAAATAAAAGATCATTTGTTTGTCCTCTGCAGTTTGAGGAACTCCGTGCGGAGGGAAGAAAGGTTAGAACGGGATCAGCGGACAGAAAGCGCGATCGCCCGGACACGGGTTCTTGAATTTGGGAAGCGGTGTTTATCAGAACCGAGCGCGTGACGGGACGGGTGGAACTTTTTCGTTTATAGTAAGCAAACAGTGCCGATTGTTCATTCGTATCCTCTTTCCAGGGAAACGAGTCAGGATCTTCACCATGACCGTGAGTCGATTCTCTTTATTAGTAATAATCAATCTTGTGGTTTCCACATCTGTATGCCATGAGCTTGTGAGTTTCCTGTTTGATCTCTGTTTCCCTTCATCAGTGGACATGCACTAACTGTCCACCCAGAACCCAGAACCCAGAACTAAACGATTACAAGTGGGCTCTAAATGACTAAATTACCCCAAAAAGAGGCGTATAAAGTGCTGCCCTATAAAAAGGCTCTCAGAGGCCACTCTTGGGGATGGTACCTCTCGGTCAGAGGTCGTTACGTGATCAGACTTTGTTCGGGGGCATCACCGGACCGAGAGGAGCAGGGTGGACGTTTTGACAAATGACCTTCGTCTGGGCCGTTCTGACCTAGCCGTTAGGAGGCACTGGGAGCAGTGGTGCCTTAAGGGGGGCTCTGGACAGCCCACACAGACCCCCAGTAGAGAGCACGAGCAGTTCCTTTATTCATCATGCGGACACAGGGGGCGCTACACCCCTCACTGCACCCCTGCACCTCACTGCACGGACCATTTCGGGAGCTCAGCAGAAGGAAATTTGTTGTCGCGCTGTCCATTACGTGTCCTGACCCCTGGCAGCCAGGCACTTCGTTAGCAGTGATGTCGTGACGAGAAAATCTGGACTGATATGGACTGGAACCGCGTCGTCTGTCGGGTTTGAGTATGGAGCCTGGTGGTGACGCTTCAATCCTGCCTTTGCTGTGGAGCGACGCACTGGTCCACCTGCTGGAGTGACGATCTGAGCAGCCATCGCAGACGACAGTCGGTGACCCCTAGTAGTGATACGAGGGGCACTAACAGCTCAGCGATATGTGCAGGACGCCCTGTGTTTCCTCTCGTGCCAGGGCTTCACACTGGCCTTTTTAAATCAGGATAATGCTCGCCCACACAGCCAGGGTTTAACAGGAACGTCTCCACCAGATTACACCACTTCCTTGTTCTTCCTTCCCGGTTGCCAGATTTATCACGAATAAAGATTTTATAGGACCAGCCATGAGTGTGCAGGATCTGTAGCAACTGAAAAATCTACTCTCTATAATTACAGCTCTCTCTTCCTGATCGCCTCTTTGTCTCTCAGCTCTACTGGGTTTTGTTTCTCCTCTCCCCTTTGGCGGTGGGAGCCAGTCCTCTCTACATCCGTCTCCTCCCTCAGGACTGCCATGAGCTCTACAGGAGCGGAGCGAGCACCAGCGGGGTGTACACCATCTACCCTAAAGCGGACTCCCCCGTGGAGGTGTTCTGTGACATGGGCTGTAACCAAGATCTGTCCCGAGGATGGACCGTAAGATCCGCTCGTTCGTTGAATCATTCTTTCCTCTGCTATTGTGTGCTAGCATGTGATCTGATCATCTACCTTCTCCTCCACTGCTTTCTTCCCTCAGGTGCTCCTCAGGGGGGTGGACGGCAGCGTGAACTTCAGCAGACCCTGGGAAGAGTACAAACATGGGTTTGGGAACAAGAGCAGTGACCACTGGCTGGGTGAGGATCTCTTTCTTTACTTTGGTTTTTACCGGAGCTGTGTTGTTTATTTCAATATATTTAGTGACGACAAAAAAAAAAAGAAGGCTAATCAAGAGGGAGGGTCCCATAAATGCTCGATTGGTGCTAATTCTGGTGATCATGACCCATCCAGGACACATAATGGGCGCCATAACAGCAAATTTCCTTCTGCTGAGCTCCTGAAATGGTCCGGGCAGAGACAGGGGTGAAGTGAGGGGTGTAGCGCCCCCTGTGTCCGGATGATGAATAAAGAAACTGTAGGAGCTGCTCGTGCTTCTTGGTAGATCAAACGATCCTCTCTACTGGGGGTCTGTCTGGGCCGTTTGGACCCTCTTCACCATGCTGGTGCCCCCTTAAGGATCCACTGCTCCCAACACATTCTAACAGCTAGGTCAGAACGGCCCAGATGGAGGTCATTCATCAAAACGACCGTCCAGCTTCTCTCAGTCCGGTGACGCCCCCGAACAGTCTGATCTCGCAAAAGCGATCTCTTCCCAAGAGGTACTCTACCCAAAAGTAGCCACTGAGAACCTTTTTATAGGGCAGCACTATGATTGAAGCACTTCAACCCCCTCTTGTGGTCAGACCCAGTATTTAATCAGAGCACACCTTATAGATCTACCGGAGAAATGCCAAGATCTGCAACAATTCTGGATGTTATTTTTCTCAGTGACTCTATATGAGTTGTGCGTCTGTGTTTCTGTTATGATGTATGTATCGGTGTTTGTTGCTCCCCCTGCAGGGCTGGAGACTCTCCACACCATGGTTCACACCAACAACTATGAGCTGAGAGTGGACCTGGAGGATTCTGAGGGACTGAAGGTTTTTGCTCACTACTTCGTATTCTCCATAGACTCTGAAGCTCATGGCTACGCCCTGCAGGTCGGAGGCTTCCGTGATGGAGGAGCAGGTGAGATGGAGAGCTGAGATAAGAATCAGTTTTATTATTACTTATTATTGTATTATTACTTAGTAACTTTAACATCAAACTCTTAACTAATAAATATAATTTAAAAAATAAAATAATATTAACAATAATAATCATGTTATTTATAATAGTAATTAGCATAATAATAATAATAATAATAGTGTTAATAATAATAATTATAATAGTAATTGTAATAATAATAATCATATTATTATTATTATTATTATTATTAATAGTAATAATACGTTTTATACTTAATAATAATAGTAATACAAATAACAATGTTATTAATAATTTAAAAATAATAATAATAATAATAATAGTAATAATGGTATTAATAATTATAATAATAATAATAATGGTAATAATAATCATCATGTTTTTAATAATAATAATAATAATAATAATAATAATAATAATAATGGTATTAATAATAATAATAATAATAATAATAATAATACTAATAATAATAATAATAATAATAAATTATTATTCTTAATAATAATAGTAATAAAAATAAAAATGTTATTAATAATTAAAAAAATATATAATAATAGTAATAATGTTAATAATAATAACTACAATAATAATGGTAATAATTATAATATTAATTATATTATTAATAATAATAATAATAATAATAATAATAATAATAATAATAATAATAATATTAAGAAGAAGAAGTTATTATTCTTAATAATAATAGTAATGAAAATAATAATGTTACTAATAATTTAATAATAATAATAATAATAATAATAATAATAATGTTAATAATAATAATAATGTTATTAATAATAATAATAATAAAAAGCATTGTATAAATAATTAATCCTGATTTATTACACACTGTTATTTGTGTATACGTTACGTTATTAAATGGTAGATTAAATCAGTTCCTGTTTGCAGGTGATGCTCTGAATTACCACAGTGGATATAAATTCTCCACCTTCGATAACAATTACAGTCCTTCTGGTTGTCCTACGTCCTACTTTGGTGGTTTTTGGTACGATGGGTGCCACACCCCAAACCCCAATGGTTTTTACCTGTGGGAGCCAAAATACCAGTTTGCTGCTGAACACGTGTGGTACTACTGGAGAAGCTACAAGTCCGTCTGTATGAAGATCCTTCCTGTGGATTAGATTCCTAAAACAAAGACTTTCCTCTCTCACTTTCAGACTCCTATAATAAATAAAGAACATTGTGATTTATCGTCTCTATCTGTGCTGTTCATTGCATCTTTAGGGATTCCCTGTTCAGCTTTGGGAGGTGTCTACTGGGAGGAGGGTCACTCCTGTCCACAGTCACTTGTTTTGAGGAAGTGGCGACCCATGAAGAAAACGACAGGCTGCATATTTTGTTGTACAGGTGTCCGTGCCGTCATCCACACGTCTCACGACTGGTCCCCATAGGCTGCTCGTGCATCTCCTGGCCCGTCCACACCCCCACATTCTGACCCTGTTTAGGACGTCTTAAGCGTAGGCTCCATCGCCTGTGCTTCTGCTGCTGTAGCCCACCTGCTTCAGGGTTCAGACATGCCCCACTGCCTGCCTCGGCTGTAACGGGTGGCTGTTTCGAACCAGAGGATGATTTGGAACCCTTCCCAGCCTAACGAGCTTCCCACGATGCGCCCCCCACCGAAGCTATATGGAGATCAGACTTTCAACCCTTACATGAACCGCTGACCCTAGGGGTTCACATACTTTCACCCCTCACAGAACCTAGAACAGGTCCGAGCGTTGCCGTGATTTTGTTTATCCTCTCGATCTGTGCCCTGCCCCTTTCCTGTTCGAGAAGTTCTGATTCTTGGAAAATTTTGTTTTTTTTTAAACGTTCCTCATACTCAAGACTCCCGATGCCCGTCAATTCATCCTCTGAAATTCCACGGCCGCCCTATAAAAGGGAAAGAAGGGAAGATGAGTGTGTGTGCTGCCGCCCCATTCCGTCTGAAGCACCCAGGTCGTGCCGAGCCTCACCTTGTCCTTCACTCTGTCCTTCTTCTCTCAGGTGATCCAGGGGAGGATGGACGGCAGTGTGAACTTCTACAGACCATGGGAACATTACAAAAAAGGGTAGCATTTTTATTTATCTGGGTTACTCAAGCCTTGTTGGTTTTCCGTCCGCCATCGCAGCAGAGTTCGCCAAGGGAATCGAAATGATTTCCATACCTGCGGTTCGGTGGGGCTCAGGAGATCTGGGTTTGGTCTGCCTTTCTGAAAGTCAAAAGGGGTAAACGCATTGTGTCATTCTCCATAAATGGCCTTGATTTGATCACACCAAGGCACGTGAGAGGCGTTTGATGGGTGGGCGGAGTTATCTGAGACACTCTTATGAAGCCAATCACGCAAAATGATTTAAATCCATCTGAAAACGCAACGGGAGGAAGGGGGGGGGGTGAACGAAGAGAAATGGCACTTTGGAAACACCTTTTACTCACCGGTTACTCACCGGTTACTGACTGATTATTGATCTGAGATGAAGATCAGTCGCTGTTGTGTGATAAGCAGTGGAACTGATTTAGCTGGGTATGAGGCTGTCAGGGGAACAATTCAGGTGTGCCCCTCCATAAAAATCAACATCTAAGTTGTAGTAGGTGGATCGGTTGCTCTAAATGAATCCCAGGTGAGATCAGGTGATAATCTGGCGCCCTCTGCTGTTAGAAAAGCCAAACAATTACAAAATAAATAAATGAATGAATTAACTGTTTACATACATTTATATAAGTCTACTATTTTAGAATTACCTTATGTGATGGTAAAAAATACGATATATATATATATATATAGTATTGTAACTTTATTATTTGCTTGTGAATACTAATTAATTAAACAACAATTACTGTATTTAAATAAAAAATATATACGAACTGGTATTTTAATTCTTATTTGCTTATGTAAATAATACCCATGTGTTTTAAATTGTAATTTGTTTATATTAAACACAGAAATAAATGATGAGTTAAATCCTTAACGTTCTTAAAATATTAAAAGACGAAATATTGTATATATATACTGTAAAAATGGCATGGTTTTATTATTAAAAATATAATTTGATCGTAAACATATTTGTGCTAAAAAATAATAAACCCAATATAAAAGTGGTCAAGGTTTGACTTTTGACTATGATTATTATTATTACTACTATTATTACTAATAAACGTGTTGTTTTGGTAAATAACTGTTATCAAATCATTGTAAATAAAGCACTGCTGTTTTTATTTATTAATCATTAACGTTAATAAACAGAGTAATTAAAACAGACGTTCAAGCCAAAAGTCGGGATGACGTGTAAACGGCTACCAAATCCTGATACCTTATTTTCTTATCCCACCCGTTTTCTGTCACATTAGCGGATTAGAGCTCTCTTAGCCAATCAGCGATTAGAAAGTCAGACCTATCGGCCAATCACTATTGTCAAATGCCCGTAATGTAGCCAATCCGGGCTAAGAAGGCGGGGGTTGTTAGAATATCGGTAGGAAAACAACAGAAGGCCTCCAGGGAGCGATTTCCTGGTAATAAGTGGAGAAGTTGAGCGGCTAGTTAGCTAAGTAGCTAAAGTTAGAGGCTTGTAATCATTAAGAAGCGGGTGAAAGCGGATCGACTGGGAAGGAATGGGGTTATGGAGGGTTATCTACTGGGTTATTGCCTCTCTGGTGGTGATCGATGCGAGGATACATCATCTTGATTTGAAGGTAAGCAGTGAGCTGTGTAACGCTATGCTAAGCTAAGCTAAACTGAAATGAGATGAGCTAGATCTTTTAGAGTGTGTTGTTATTGTGTGGGGTTGTTGATCCTACACACTAATGAACAGGTGGATAAGGTTCCGGACCCTGTACAGGGCCTGACTGGTCATCTGACTGGTCATTCTCACCTGTGCCTCACCTGAGCCCCATCCAGACAGGTGAGCAGGTACGAGCTGGAAGGGTTAAACTGGATTAAAATTAGAGGAACTAGGGAGCATCGTGGAACTCGTTTTCACAGCGGGAGGTCAGGAATGTAAAGGTGACAGTGCCAACTGTAGGGTCCGGTGGAGGATAATGACAGGTGGACTGCAGGTCAGCTGGCCGTGAGTGCAGTGATCCAATCAACCAATCACATGGCAGAACACTCTTAGGCACGTAGAGGTGACAGATTTTGCTCTGTCACGTAAAAGACAGTCACCTCACGTCAGCGCGTTTAGAAACGAACAGAAACGGCATGGTTTTTAAGTCCAGCTTGTGCCCTGTTTATGTGAGCCGG
This sequence comes from Parotocinclus haroldoi, assembly GCA_034779995.1. Lineage (NCBI taxonomy): Eukaryota > Metazoa > Chordata > Actinopteri > Siluriformes > Loricariidae > Parotocinclus > Parotocinclus haroldoi. The sequence continues at coordinate 309 of JAUZST010015888.1, read as the reverse complement.
ACTATGTGGAGTAGCTTCTGGTTGGGTTGCCATGTCAGTGCTTTTACATCACAAATCAGATGAATCCACGACGCCTCCACAATGGACTTGACCTTAGTTACGTAAATAAATAACGGTCTTTTGACGGATCGAGGACAAATCAAGCTCTGTAAGTGCCTGGTTTGTTCTCTAGAGCAGAATGGGAGTTTGGAATGAGATGTTTGGGCGTCCAAATACTTCTGGCCCTATAGTGTGTGTGTGTGTGTGTGTGTGTGTGTGTGTGTGTGTGTGTGTGTGTGTGTGTGTTTTGTAAAAGTTTATATGTTTATA
>JAUZST010015887.1:0-10032 GCA_034779995.1 Parotocinclus haroldoi | reverse complement strand
TCCCTACAAACTAGAAAACAAGCGATAATCTAACCTGCTAGCGGCAAAAATCCCGGATGTCTGCAGAACTCGAATTGGCGCCAGTAAAGCACGTGACACGTGTGACGCGGTGGGTAGATTATTTTTTCCCTTAACCCCTCTAAAACCAGGGCTCGGTGACGTCATACACTCAACAGACACTTTATTAGGTACGCTTTGCTAGTAAGGGTGCTGGAAACGCGTTTGCTTTCCGAACTGCATTAATTATCAGTGGCATAAATTTTTAAATAGTGCTGGAAACATTTCTCAGTTTTTAGACCATCTATGATGCAAATCTGCTGTACCACACATCCCAAAGTTCACCTAATGTATTGAGATCTGGTGATTGTGGAGCCGTTTAAGTTCATGATACTGGTTTGAGATGATTTATGATTTATGACACAGTGTGTTATCCTTCTGGAAGTAGCCATCTGAAGACAGTACGCTGTGCTTATAACGGGATAAGCATGGTCAGCAATACTGTTTGGGAAGACTGTCTTATTTAAACAATGCTCGGCTAGCACTGAGACCTGTCAGGGTGAATCTTTTAGTTTCTGAAGGACGAGACAGAGACTCTGTATACCTTGCTCAGTAAGCTTTTACTAAAAGTTAGTTAAGTTAAACAATTCTTGATCGAGAAGACCAGCCCAGTGCCAACCCAAGTTTTTAAAATAGTGCCAATAGGACTGTGCTAGCCTAGTGGTTAAGGTGCTGGGCTCTGGACCAGAAGGTCTAGGGTTCAAATCCCACCTCTGCCAACCTGCCACAGTTAGGTCCTTGAGCAAGACCCTTAACCCACAATTGCTTGGATTGTAAAACTGTATTAATTGTAAGTTGCTCTGGTTAAGGGCGTCTGGTAAATGCCAGGGAAGTGTGTGCGCTCTTTATCTGCGTTGAGCTTTTATACAACTCAGGTTTTCTTATATATCAGGTTTCACCTTATCACTTCTTATATGTTGTGCTTCTTCACTTGTTAGCCAATTCTAGTAATTTTTCCTATCCTCCAAGGTCGAAACATCCGGTGCCTTGCTTAACAGGCCCAACGTGCCCCATGATAATACATTACACGAGCAGCAGCAGCCTGAACTTCAGGATCCATGCTTTCATGTTGTTTATGCCAAATTCTGCTCCTACTATCCAAATGTCTCAACAGAAATCGATACTCATCAGATCTGGCAGATCAACATTTTTCCAATTGCTATCGTCCAGTTTTGGTAAGCCCATTCAAAGTTTTTAGATGACAGGAGTGCCACACGGTCTGGTCTTTTGCGGCTGTAGCCCGTCTGCTTAAAGTTTCGACTTTTTGTTCACTTGGAAATGCTCTTTTACATTACTGTACTGGGTGGTTATTTGATTTACTGTTGCCTTCCTATCAGCACGAACCAGCCTGGCCATTCTCCTCTGAGAGAACTGTCACTCACTGGATATTTTCTTTCTTTTCGGATCATCCTCTGTAAACCATAGAGATGGTTGTGTGTGAAAATACCAGTAGATCAGCATGTTCTAGTCTAGCAACATCGACCATGTCACATTTAACATATCTAAAATCACATTTCCTAGACATTCTGATGCTCAGTTTGAATATTGGCCATGCTTACTAAATGCACTGAGTTGCAACCATGTGATTGGCTACTTAGATATTTGCATTAACAAGCAGTTGAACAGGTGTACCTAATTAAATGGCAAGTGAATGTGAATATATTTGTTTATAGAAAAAATAAATACTGGAAAATGAAATAGTGTATGTTAAGAAAAGAGCTGGCATTTACCTCCAGATTAGCTTTAATTTCCGTAAAGTGCTGTTATACAAAAACCAGTTTGGATAATGTGAATTAAAAGCGGAGATAAATAAAGTACATTTTTTGGAGTTTGGAGTTTTAAAAAATTCCACCTTTGCTGCTGTATTAAATGGAGACAAATGCAACCTTTATTGAACTAAAATTATTTAAAATGTACTGTAAATAAATAAATGAATAAAAAGTCAAATAATCATGCCACATAATGAACATTTGTATTATGTCTTTAATGCCACATTACACAATATTTCAGATTCCCCTAATAACTTTTTTGTATTTACTTATAATTATAATCAGCTTTCTTTGCCATATCTTTGCTTTCAATGAACACAAGTGCATTTGTTCTAAATTGAAGGGAGGTCCAGTTAAGAATATTCCCCATCTGAAATTTTAAACCATAGACATAGTTCCCAATCTGCTCAGGAGGCAGAACAAAGTCCCACATGTGAATATCAGTCAACATCCCTATAAATGACTGTTTAATGTCAAATGACCCACCATAGGAATCTTGTTCTTGACCAAAAGTGATTATAGGCCTTCCATTTAAGCTTCCAGGCATGTGTCCTTTGCGTGAGCTTGGATTTCCATTAACCCACAGCTGAGCTAGTCCTGTACTGCCATCCCAGGTAGCACAGACTGAGTTCCAGATATTTAATTCATGCGGCAAGCCATGGAATGTTATAGGATGTCTTAGGATGTTTAACTCATAGGGTCCTTGTTTTGACATGCAAAGAACAAAACCGTTGTCGTTTGATGGCAGCGCGAGAGAGAAAATGCACTGATTTCTGGAAACATCAGAGAAGACTCGCAGACACATAGTAACACTGCCAATGTTTTGCACCTGAGGACTGAGACTCACATGAGCAGTGTTGGTTTCCAGAGGAAATGTGAACATCTTTCCTGATAGATCTGTACATTTAAAAGAGTTAGTTTTTTTTATTTTAAAAAATAATTGTACAAAATGTATAAAATGAAAATACAAAGGCGGACAAACCTTGACTTTCAGCTGCAGTAAGAAGAAATAATGAGTAAAAAAACACAAATCTCTTCATTTCCATTACTTCTGTGACTATTAATATTGCAAAATGCCTAATCTTATCAGTTGTAGTAAGTATTGAATGTGTTTCTTATTTATAAGTCCTTTCATTGATTTTGCGTTATTTATTAACCCAAGTGTAGCCTGACCTTTCTACTGTTTATTTACCTGCTTTTATCTCCCTAAATTGCAATAGGATGGGGTAACTTTGTAAATTCACCCGTATGTAATCTGTAATGATTAATCAGTGACTAAAACAATTATTGCCTGTAAACCTCGTAACACACCAGACCCTGACGGACATAATGAAACGTGGTGCCACTTTTCAGCACAGAGGTCTCAACCCCAAACCTGTGCCATTTTCAAAAGTGCAGGAAACTGTACTATATATTTTTTTATATTACAAACGCATTCAAACATAGATGTAGAAGTCACACTGATAAATATTACACTTCAAGCATAGGTTGATAAATTAACAAAAGTAATTAAAATAATAATAAATAATAATTTCACTTCAACAATAAATTGACCTAAAATGAGGACAAAGCATTTGAAAGAAAATGGCCCATGTGTTGCTATGCTTGATTTATGCTTGTTTATGAGGAACACTATTTTTCAGTTTTCATTATACTGCATATGCGTATGGGAGAATTTTAGGGGGATTGCCTTATCTTTGCAAAAACACCACTGTTCACACTATTACCAAAAAAATTGACTGTGGGGCCAACGTACTAAAGCAGTGTCAATGATGTTATACCTTATATTCATCCATCCATTATCTTCCACTTGATCCACACGGGTCACGGGCCAGCTGGTGCCCACATGGCTATTCTGGGAGCAAGGGCCAGAATAACCCTAGACGAATCCATCGTATGGGCACATGCGCATACACACACACGCATACACACACATACACACACACACACAGTCACACACTAAAGGCCACTTTAGAGACACAAATTAACCTAACACAAATGTATTTGGACTGTGCCTGAGGAAACTGGAATACTTGGAATCCACACAGGTCGCTTCACCCTATTATTGAACCCGGGACCTTGCTGTGAAGCAGCAGCGCTGCCCGCCGAGCCACCGTGCTGCTACTTTATACCCACTATCCACAAACTGATTGTGCAGCAACTGGTGAGGAACTGGAAGAAATACTAATAAGGTTATGAAAGCATTATCAGACACTATATTTTCACATTAACCTCCAACTGATCACGATTTGCTACTGAAGCCGAAGATTAAACACAGTGTCTGTTTTGTGATCTGATTTCCAAACTTTATGGTAACTTCCAAGATTCCCATAGACCTTGAACATTGTCAGGCATTACCAGTGTTGGCCATTTACTATTTATAGTACAAACACTGAGGCCACAGTGAAGCACGGATGAAGTAAACAGGTAAACATTACATTCATGACTGACTTTACAAAACATACTTACATCTTTTCATATTTTTCTCACTATAATAAGACATTTTAATTAGGTATTTGAAATGTTTTAAGTTTTCACACTTTTTAAAATAATGTAGGGAACTGTTTTATATATTACTGTCAACAGTATGGTCTTAAATATCATGTTTTTTTTACAATTCTGTTGTATTGAAATGTGGTTTTAAAAATCTTAACATTTTTTCATTCTCAGCAGTGCATTACAAAAGCGGTGATTCAATGGAAAAACATAGTTCACATAGTCTTTCAGTTCAGGTGTGTGATAATTATGAGGAAATTTGATTTCAGGATGAATCTGGTATGATATCCAATATTTATTGCATATACAAAGAAAAACAACTGAATGAGCCATGCAATCGTTTGATCAGCTGTAAACTATAGTTTTGTTCTTAAAACCTGAGTGTTCATAATTTATAACTCTGCCCAGCAAGGTGATCTACAGTATTTATGACTAGGTAAAATATTTCATTTGTCCACTCATGATTAAGAGCTCCAGACTTTGGTAAATGCAAAGATTAAAACACAGTCCGCGATCAAAGCCAGACAAGGACATGTCAGATACAGTGGGAGAGACAAACATAGTCAGTGTGTATAATGCAAACTTGAACGCACATTTGCACTTCTCGTTCATGTATTTAATTCTAAATGTCATAACTGCCAGCTCTCATTGAAGTTTCTTTGCTCTCAGTGACCACATAGCCATTTTCACTAAATTGTAGATCAGCCCAGTTGAGAAAATTGCCTGGCTTGAACGCAAACCCGCTCGAAAAGTTTTTGATCTGGTGAGGAGGCAGAACATAGTCCCACATGTGAACATCAGTCAACATACCAACAAATGAGTCGTCAATGTGAAATGATCCTCCGTAGGAATTTTGTTTTTGACCCAAGATGATTTTTGGACGTCCCATTAAAGAGCCTCCAGGCATGAGTCCTTTCCGTGAGCTTGGATGTCCGTTCACCCACAACTGAGTTAGTCCAGTACTGCCATCCCAGACAGCACAGGCTGAATTCCAGGCATTTAACTCATCTGGAAAGCCCTGAAATACTGTACTGGTGTCTGACACGTGTAGCTGGTACTGTCCTTGTGTTGACTTGTAAATTAAAAAGCTATTGATGCTTGACGGCAGTGAAATAGAAAAAAGGCTCTGACCTTTGGAGAGATCAGAGAAGGCTCGCAGACACACGGTAACACTGAAAAAGATCTTATCAAAGTCAGGAATGACACTCACATGAGCGGTGTTGGATTCCACAGGAAATGTGAACATTTGACCTGAAAGATCTTTAAAATTCATAGAATTAGCATTTTATTTCAATACAAGAAGAACGATAGTGTCCATATTGAAAATTGTTGGACAAACCTTGTCTTTCAGTCACAGCAAGGAGAAAGAGTGAGAGTAATACCACAAGTCTCTTCATTTCTATAATCGAGGTGATGTCTCAAATTGCTTATGAAAGTCGTAGGTGCTATTGGCCATAATCTGTATTTATGTATTTCATTTATTGTTCACTGTAATTAATTAACTTAGATATGGGATTATAATCCTGGCCTTTGTCTGTCTTGCTTTGAATGGCTTCATATTTCCTTAACTGTAATAAAGTAGTTATACATTAGTCCAGATATCAAATGTAATCTATAGTAATAAATCCTGCTCCAAAACAACATGGGTATAAAATCAAATTGGATCATTTATTTATGGACTTTTTTTTGCTAAGCAATCCATACTAATTATCCAATCTAGGAGGCGAAGGTTATATGTTTTCATATATATTTAATATTTCAATAAGTAAGAACATAGGGCAACAGAGACAGCAACTTCTCAGATATATGTTCATTACCATTCCTCTCTCTCTCTCTCTCTCTCTCTCTCTCTCTCTCTCTCACACACACAAAATATTTAATTTTAATTAAATAAAATTAATATTTAATATAATATTTTACATTGTGAAATAGTAATATAACAATGAGATGACATGTTTGTAAAGTCCATTTATTTGTTTAATAGTATTACTTTATTCATATTGTAATCCATAATTGCTGAGAATCCATACTTCAAAGGTACTGACCTGAAAATAAGATTTTTTTTATGAATAACTAATTCGTTCTTAGTGTTACTGTATTTGTGGGTTTTTTTTTAAATAAGGAACATGTTGTAGCATTCAATAGAGAGCACATACTTTCATAACCTTCTCATAACCAGGTTAATAAGAAACAAATATAATAAAACAATAAATATAATCAGGATCAGTCTGACTTAAGAGCAGTTACCAATGTTATACTTTTGTTCTTCAGTTGACAGCTTTATCAGAAAAATATATATGGGTAGATTTCATGAGGTTATCTTGTCTTTGCAACATGGCTACTTCATCTTTCACTGCATTAACCTTAAACACAATGGAGTGTGTGGTCAAGGTGCCAAAGCGATTGAAAACGATACTCTCTTTCAAGTGTCCTTTGCCAGCGCTACAACCTTCAGTTAGCACTGTATAAAGCAGACTAAAGCAAAGTCTAAAATAAAAAAGCAATGCAAGTATTTGACCATTACAACTCATTTTGACTGCATGGTTATTTAATACCAGCTTTATGTACAATGGTAGGTGACAATAATTGTATTTTTATTTTTATTACTTATTTCCAAATTGAATGGTAGTTTGCCAAATTAAATATAGACCTAGAACATTGTCAGGCATATTCTGTGTTGACCATTTCCAATACTAATACAAACAAAGAGACAACAGTATAATAGCTGAAATTATATCTGGGACTTACTTTACCAAAACAATGGTCATTATTGTTATGATTTTGCAGTTGAAACAGTTTAATGGTGTCTTTGTATTCTACTAAATCTTTACATTGTTTCTCTTTTATCACCAATCTGATTTTAAAATGTGTTGTATATCTTTCTGATGTTATGCTTTACTTACTCCATAGTCACACCTTTAATGTTCCTAACAGTGCGTTGCACAATAAGTAGAGGGGAAACTACACATTTGGAGGAATAGTATGAGACTAGTGTGCTGATAATTAAAAAGCCATCACTGACTGGAGGATGAATCCAAACTTTATCCAAACTTTATTGAATATACAAAGAATGACAACTGAAAGATCCATACAAAGGTTTAATCAGCAATAGACTATACTTTTGTTCTTAACATTGAGTGTCCATAACCATTCATTCTGTTCAACAAGTTGATTTACGTAGGACTAATTAACATACATCATTCGTCTATTTGCAGGATAAAGCTGTGACCCACATATGATCAAGTGCTATAAAGATCAACATAAAAACAATCAAAACCAACAATCAAAACCAAACAAAGACAAGTTCAGATACAGTACAATAGGCTGAATTAACAGGCAGATTTCAGCGAAGTTACACTGTTTTCAGTGAGCATATAGCCAAATTCATTGAATTCTAGAGCAGTCCAGTTCAGAACGTTACCTGTCAGAACATTTGAACCACCTGTATAGTGTATAATGTCATGAGGAGACAGAACAAAGTCCCACATGTTAACATCAGTCAGCATACCCACAAATGACTGGGCTATGTCAAAGGATCCACCATAGGAATCTTGGTCTTGACCCAGGATGATTATTGGATGCCCCATTAAAGAGGTTCCAGGCTTGAGTCCTTTCCGTGAGCTTGGATGACCATTCACCCACACCTGAGCTAGTCCCGTACTGCCATCCCAGGTGGCACAGACTGAATTCCAGACATTTGATTCACCCGGCAAGCCCCAAAATTCTACCATGTTATTTGACATGACTATTATATATTGTCCTTGTGCTGCCTTATAAACCACTAAGCCATTGGGAGTTGATGGCAGTGAAAGAGAAAAAAGGCTCTGATCTCTGGAAACATCAGAGAAGGCTCTCAGACACACAGTAACAGCGAAAAAGACCCTTTCCTCCTCAGGAATGACACTCACATGAGCGGTGTTGGATTCCACAGGAAATGTGAACATTTGACCTGAAAGATCTTTAAAATTCATAGAATTAGCATTTTATTTCAATACAAGAAGAACGATAGTGTCCATATTGAAAATTGTTGGACAAACCTTGTCTTTCAGTCACAGCAAGGAGAAAGAGTGAGAGTAATACCACAAGTCTCTTCATTTCTATAATCGAGGTGATGTCTCAAATTGCTTATGAAAGTCGTAGGTGCTATTGGCCATAATCTGTATTTATGTATTTCATTTATTGTTCACTGTAATTAATTAACTTATGTATGAGATTAGAATCCTGGCCTTTGTACTGTTTTTGTATGGCTTCAAATTGAACTGTAACTGTAATTAAATTGGGTTACAATTCAGTCCAGATATCAAATGTAATCTATATTAATAGATCCTGTTCCAAACAACATGTGGATAAAACACTATTAAACTCTATTACATGTAGGGCAGTAAAGATAGAAACTTATCAGATTATTAAAATAAGGAACAGGGAAACATGAAACCTTAACTACGTATATAATTAGCCTTGCTCCACTTTGAACTGTTATAAAGCACGCCACAATGTAAGACTACTGACTTCTTGACCTGTTTTTCTGTGTTGGCAGAAAACTGTATTACAAAAATTAAAAATAAATAAATAAAAAATAAATTCTGAATTTAATGGGTGCAGAACACTGCAAAATGCAAAACAGGGTTTACGACTGTTAAACATACAACATACATAGCTTTTTAGAACAACATTCTGTAATCATTTAAGACCTGTGAACTCCAGAGGAATTGGATTTGACCCAAGCTGGGGTGCCATGTGAAGGCCCAGTGTGTTTTAGAATAGGCCCTGAAAGCCCCCAAATCTTCCTAAAAAACTAAATCTACCAAACCCAGTTAACCCTGAACAAGGTGTATATTGGGATGCTTTCTCAATCTAAGCCAATTAAGAAAGAAACTTAGAAAGACTCAAGTCTGTTAGGTTTTTTTTTTTTTTTTTTGGAAACAATAAAACAATAATTGTGAAATGATTGTGATTTTTGTAGGTTCACATTCATGCTCATAATCTCCTGTTCCACCACATCCGAAGGGTGTTCTGTAGGATTCAGATCTGGGGATTTTGGAGTGTGTACACGCACAGAATCAGAAAATCAGGTGCACAAAAAAAAATAGTAGTTTTACTTTTTATATAATATTCCATCATAATTTATATCATATTCTATCATATTCCAAATGTGCGCTTGTGTATGAGCCACATATTCCACCTTCTTACTGACCCCAATTCCATATATGGTCGCTGCAAATTACATGAACAATAAAATACAAGTGTCTGATTCATTGCTGTGTTAGATTGTAGTGGCAATGGAGGAGCGTAAGGCAAAAAATAGGTTGTTTCTGAGATCAAGGCAAGAAAAAATGTGTTGTTAGGTGTCCTTGGTAGAGGCATCACCAACAAATGCAAGTTTTTGGAGTGGCAACGTGTAGCTGCAGTATATAACAGAGTTAATTTCAGAAGCTGTGCTGTTGCAGGAGTGTAAATAAAAGTGTCCAGACCTAAAAGTCTATGCAAAGAAAATAATTGTGCAAGAGTGTCTTCAATAAACGAGGAACCCCTCTTAAGTTGCATGGTGAGTGAAGAGGAAAATACTGATTGCACAGGAGAACCTGGTATATATATATATATAGCGCCTAGAGTCGGTCCCTGACCCTCCATCTTCGAACTCTACCAGGTTAGGCGGAGGAAAAGACGGATTCTTGCCTTTTTTAAATGTTGTTCTTAGTGAAGGGGTAGT
>JAUZST010015886.1:0-10032 GCA_034779995.1 Parotocinclus haroldoi | reverse complement strand
GTGTGGGTGTGTGTGTGTGTGTGTGTGTGTGTGTGTGTGTGGGTGTGTGTGTGTGTGTGTGTGTGTGTGTCTGTGTGTGTATGTGTGTGTGTGTGTGTGCGTGTGTGTGCGTGCGTGTGTGTGCGTGCGTGTGTGTGTGTATGTATGTGTGTGTGTGTGTGTGTGCGTGTGTGCGCGTGTGTGTGTGTGTGTGTAAGTGTAGCAACCTTACTGGTCATATTCTCACTTGCTCCTTTGATCACGTTGATGTGTTTGGAGACTTTTTTTGTACAAGTTACTCAGGTGTGTATGACATTTCTGCTACTTATTTTTAACAAGCTGTAAGTGGCATTCTTAAGTGCATGTGCCTGTCCTATTGTAAGTAGTACCAATTTGTTTGTATCCTCATTATCTGCACAATCTCTCTCACATATAATGATGCCAACTGCTTCACATTCACTTTTCCTATATTATGCCTATTAATCATTAAACCACTGTTGCGCACTGAACTTTGCAGTTACGATCAGAGATGCACCGATTGCACAAAAATCCCGAAACATTTTTTTAAACTCCTCGTCATCATAAACCAACATGAGAAAGGCATAAGGCGTGTTTAAAGGGCCGTACACGAACTGAATTCGGAATTAGTGAAAGCGAGTCGCGTTTGTGCCTCTCTTGCTTTACAGGTAAATGTGACCAGCACAGAATCGATTACAGGAGACTGATTGACTGATCACTGGTTATGTCCGGTCATGCTCACTTTTAGATTTTCAGTCTTTATAGCTAAAGTCCATTTTGTTTTGTCCTCAACTCTGCAATTCCTTCCATGTTGTCATCAGAGGGCACTACGTTTTCTACTGTGAAGCAGCATAAAAAGACTATGTGATTATGGTGATGTTGTCAGCATCCGTTTCGGTTTCACAGAAAGCAATACTGTCGATAAATGGCGCATACCTGCATGTGCAAAAGGTGTTCAAATAAAAGGCCATGCAATGCATTTTAAGCATTTGAGCGCTATGGTTGCAATTTTGAGGGGCATGGGAGGCTTGTGACCATCGTTGGTTTCACGAAAGCACTCCTGTCTGAACGAAGGAAGCTGTTTATTACGATTTGATCCAACTCGAGCCAGTTTCTCTCAGCTGCGAGCAAAGCATTCAAAGTAGCTTTGATTGAATGAAGTGTGGAGCAGATGGTGACTTTCCATGGTGGTTCTGTATTGGCTCTGAGAGCGAGAGTGAGAGGGGGGAAAAAAAAAAAAAAAACCATGACACGCGCCAGATGCAAGTTAACATGGTTTGGTCTACCTGCATTCACTTCCCACTCCACTCGCTCTGCTCGTCCATCTTGCGAGCTCTAACTGAATTGACTTTTAATCACAACCGCGTTTAGCCCATCTGTTCCTCTGCACGGCTGCTATAATTTGCCTTCGTTTCTGACCCAATGATGCAATGTTGTCTCCAATGGCTAAGTTTAGGTCCCGGGACTAGCTACAGACGTAGATACAAGGTCATACTGACAATCAAATAGCAGGTGTCCTGCCACACGTCTTAAAATAGGAAGTGATTGACCTGTGTAGAAATCAATGGCGAGATAAAGATGAGATGAAGAGATGCACCGGTTGCAATTTTCTCTTGCGATCCCGATTTCTGAGTTTTTTTTTTTTTTAATACATGACTGACCGATTCTGATTTTCCTTCTAAGAATTATAAATGACAGCAAACAGAAACAATTCCTAAATAAACTCAGCAGTTTGCTTGTACCTTGTTCCAATATCTCCCTAGCTTAAGCCTTGCGACTGGCTACACAAATGTCAAACACAGCAAACTTGTTCAAAAAGTATCCATTTATACGTGCAAGCACAAGCAAAGATGCTGAATTCGCTGAACTCACCCCACTCAGGTCGCAGTTTTACACAGACACCAACAAGTCCTATGTCACTCCTTTTATAAACCTGCTTTTAAATTGTTCTGTGGATTTCAAAATACGGATCAACAACCGTCAAATGCAACTACAAATTACAAAAGTTAGTGTAGGCATGCGCACAATGGGAGTGAAACAATTCACGAATCCTTCAAGTACAACCATTCAGCAAACTTATAATCACTCATTTCTTATATAAACAGTATGCCAGGGCCATCAAAACATCAAACTCCCCAGTCCATTAGGCTTATTTGAAAATCCTATTTAAAGTCCAACTTTCGCTCCTTTGTCAGAAAGTGGTCTGTTCCTTTGTTGGCTGACATTGCTGAATTATCTCGCCGTCGCCGTTTGGCGTTATCTAAGACAAATTAGCATGCGCGCAGACAGTGATGTTTCTTTTAGGAATCACGAACGTGTAGCACCTTTTTTCAAGATGGCTAGATGGATCCAGATTGCTATGATAGTCATAAATCTGATCGGTCCGTTTGTTAATAGGCATATTCATGAACCCTTCAAAATATTATAGAGAAGGGTCACACCAATATATAGACAGAAGCTATTCTAATGAACAATTTTCCTTTTTTTAAGACGCACTCAGTGCATCTTATATCAACCAAGAAAACACCGAATAACATACACCTGTTTTTAACCCCCTCTCAGAGGGGTAAGAAGGCCCTGAACGCGCACCACTGCTAATAACACATCTGTACGCTATATCTCTGGCATAAATGGTCCGATTAAAACATGTACTGTGAATTTTTATTAACTAGTGAAATAGAAATGCACACATAAAACAGATCACAGACACGCAGCAGTCCCAAAATCCACATGGTCTGAAAGGAAAGACGTTAAGGATATATGGCTCGGTAGGTTAATGAATTCACCCTTCTTTTTCAAAGTATTGCTCATAGAAAATAAACAGAAAATCAAGCCGTGTGCTAAATGCTAGTAGTTTAGTACACACGCGTACTAAATTCTGAATTAACATTAGTCAAAGAGCCATTCATGTGCTTTGCATGTGCTAACTGTAGGCTAAATGCGACAGGCACAGAATCAGTTATATGAGACTGATCAAGTGATCACCTGATTCAGCAGCCATTCAAGCTGAAACCCAGTCGATCCTGGTCATCAGCTGAACGACCCTTGCATCTCTGGTGTCTGTTTTTTTTTTAATTAGTTCCACCTTTAGATGATGTTTTCAATGTTTAAATCTCCCACTGACACAGGAGCTGAACGTTGTTAGGTGCAGTGCAAAGATAGGTGTGTATGAGATTGCTGTGACATTTAGTGCGTCTAATTGGTGGAGGCTCCAGATGGTCTGAAGGAAGACACGTTCAGGATATGTGGCTTGGTAGGTTAATGAATTCTGGTTGTGGAGAGTCATCAGATTAACATTTCACCCTCTTTTTCAAAGTATGGATTAGAAGACACCGGCTTTCCCTTACGCGTTAAGGCTTGGAAGCTCTTAAGAACTGTAGAGTACCAATACTATTTGGTTATACACTCACCGGTCGGATTTAGTCTAGTAGTGCGTTGCAGTCCATGTGTTTCTCTACATACTTTGTCCGTCCCCTTTACTCTGTTCTCTAATTGCCAGGACTCGCCGCCCCCACCCCCCAGGACCATTGCAGATCAGGTACTGTTTGAGTGCTGGATCGTTCAGCAGAAAAGTGACACTGATTTTATGGTGCCGTGGTAATGTGTGCTGTACTGGTATGCGACACAGAAGTGCTGCTGGAGTTTTTGAACACTGTGTTCACTCACTGTACCCTCTCTTAAGCCTGGAGTATACTACATGAGTTAGAGCAGATTATAAAAAGACTGGCTGTCTCACACTACTCGACTGAGACAACTAGGGATCGGACACTACACGACTTCCATCTGCTACTGACAATGTCTCTAACTGATGTATGGAGTAGCACAAAACATTTTCACATACCTGATCCAGCTAATTCAATATCAGGACCAATATCGGAACACATGAAAAGTAAACGCAGGAAGTTGATGTGATCATTGGCTGTTGATTGGATCTGTTCAGGTACAACCACTGACCAGTACACCCTACTAGATTACGTTTAATATGCTCTGAACGATATAGAGTGACCAAAAATCGTCTCCCTCACTACTCAGTTGTCTTTAAAACCTGCATCAAATCTGCAGACTAAGGCCAAGCAAGACTGAGAACTGGGAACTACTACGATATATTGCTCCACCTGTAATGGGAGATGTAAAGTCAGAGACAGGAGCTAATCTGTTGTTGCATCCTCTAATCCTTCCTCAGGATGACGGGGGCTGGACATATTTAGCTGGTGGACTATTTCAAGTCCAGCAATGACAAAGGCTTTTAATAGGACATGCAGGCTCCACTCAAAAAGGACCCAGAACCCGGGGATTGAACCCAAGACCTTCTTGCTGTGAGGCAGTGGTGCTACCCACCAAGCCACCGTGTTGCCCAAATGGAACTGATAAAATGCAGTAACAAGGAGGTGTACCTTGTTGTAAATCAGTTTTTCGCAGCGCAAACGTACTTAGATAGATAGACAAAAAAAATGTATCTGTATAAACACCAGTTGTGTAGTTGTATAGAGATTCTATACAGATATTGCAAAGTTTATAATATAAATCACAGTGTTGTCGTTATGCTAAGCATCGCACAGCAGGTGGGCAAGAGAACAGGGGGTGCGAGGTTAGACCAGAAAATCAGTGCATGTGTGGGTTTACAGTGGTTATGGCTTTCGGGAAGAAACTGTTCTTAAATCTGTTTGTCTTTGTCCTGATTTGCACCCGTATCACTTCCCTGAGGGTAACGGGTCAAAGCCAGGATGGTAGCTGACCTTGATGATGCTTTTTGCTCTACTGAGGCAGCATAAAGTAGCTGAAGTAATAAAATGATTGGTAAGTGTATGTACTAAATGCCTCTTACTAAAAGAATTGTTATAGTGAGCAGATCTGTTTGTCATTACGGAAGACCTTGACTTCACACTCAGAACACCAGGATCCTGTACCAGAGTGAACTTTGCTTAAACATTGCATTCCTATTCCAACCTCAACACTCCAGCCGATACCTGCTGGCGCCCATTATATGCCCCCCCCCCCTCTTTTTATTGTGTCTCCTTGCAACCAGATGCTGTCCATGAGTGTAAGCTCAAACAAGGGATGTATTTAGTTATATGTTACTAAAGACACCACAGATTTGTTTGGTTCCAGGAAATATCTAATATGTTACTAAAATTGGAGTGAGAGCTTTTGCCGGTTCCTGCCAGTTCCAATCTCGTGAATCATCATTTCTCGGATGTTCTCCCCTAAGAGTATAGCACGTTGAAGGGTTGCTTAATACCCCGAAATGTACGAGAAAGCTGAAGGGCAACTGGCGATTCTGTTTCCAAAGCATCTGAATACTTGCATGTAGCGTTGTGCTCAGGGTTACTTTATGTGACGCAGCACTTCACTGCACTCTGATTCTAACCTAATCACTTCCAGGATTCCAGCTCTTAAAGATTTCGAAAAATACAGTGGGATAATAATCCAAATCGGCTCCCTTGTTGTATTGCATATAAAAGTGCATTCATCACGAAGCGATGCCAATAAAACCTTTTAGTATGCTTTGTAATGTACAGTGGTGCTTAAATGTTTATGAACCCTTTAGAATGTTCTCTGTTTCGGCATTAAATATGACCCATCAGAGATAAAATGAAC
This sequence comes from Parotocinclus haroldoi, assembly GCA_034779995.1. Taxonomy (NCBI): domain Eukaryota; kingdom Metazoa; phylum Chordata; class Actinopteri; order Siluriformes; family Loricariidae; genus Parotocinclus; species Parotocinclus haroldoi. The sequence continues at coordinate 4,437 of JAUZST010015886.1, read as the reverse complement.
ACTTTTACACACAGAGAGAGAGAGACCACACCACTTCTATTGGATTATGGTCAGGTATTTGACTTTGGACATTCAAAAACATTAACTTAACTCTTCTTTGACTATTTTTTGTGGAATGTTAAGGTTGTTGCTTTCTCTTGAGATTCAATGTTCTTATTTTTAATAGCAGCGCCTCTCTCATTGCAACCCTACTACGTACACTGTTGATGTTCAGTGTTCTGCTGATGGCCAAGTTTAACCTTCACCAATAAGAGAGAAGCCTTCAGGTGCTTCAAAGTTTCTATGGGTTCCTATGTGACCTCGCAGATGATTAAACGCCGTATTTTTTCAGTGCTCTCTGTTTGTCGCCCAACTAACTTTGGCCTTTGAATACACAATATGATCTGATTGTCGATTGGTGGAGTCCAAACTTTTTGTTTTCTGTCTTATGAACAACTATTTTTGTTGTCAATCTGTCGGGAAGCTCAAATAGCTTCTAATCCTAAAGGTTCACATATTTTCAGCCCTCATAAACGTGCAACATTGGTTTTTATGTCCTCATTAAATAAATGAGCAAGTATAATATTTTGTCTTGCCTGTTAAATTGAGCTCTCTTTATTTTTCATTAGGAAGTGTGCGAAAATCTGGAGATTTTTAGGACATATTTAGGCAGAAGTATAGAACATTCAAGACAGTTTATAAACTTTTAAGCATCACTGTGCGGGGCATTATTAGCTTATGCTTGTCATAAAAGCACCCGTTTAGGTTTTTGAATCACACAGACCTCCTATTGAGATTGCATTACGTGAACTAACGGCTCTTCTGTGAAAGCAGTGGGAAGTCGTTTGTTTTCCTTCACACTTTGTTCCTTTAGGTTTGTTCTCGCCATTTGTAAACATATAAACAGCAATTAATTATTATCAATAGATTGTGTTGGAAGAACAAAACCCATGATGCATTAAAGATTGAATAAAAAAATCCATTACCTCTGGCTTTTTAGTGGTTTATCCATGTGTGGAAGCCCTACAGGATTAATAATAGTCCAAAAATGTTCCGTTCTGTGGCTGAAATGTAAAATTCTGATTTAGGCTGTACATTTGCAGAGCCATTATTTATTGTTTTTTAATGACTGGCTGCTGGATACATCACATAACCGTATTAACCACCAGAAAAGCTCCACAAAATCTCCCATGGCCATTGCTGATTAAATTATGCAGTGAGGTTTCTACTTTTTTAGTAATGAAAACGAATGTATTCATTATTCATTAGACTAATTTACATTGCAGGCTCATAACAAATGACTTAAAAAGTGATCACCAACACAAAATATACAAATATGATTATGAACAGCTTATGTTACATTGTACAATCAGCACTGGAGTTATTGGCACTCTTGATGGATATGGGAAAAATATGGGAAAAGAACATAATGCTTGTGGTTTATGGACTTGAACTATATATATATATATATCACAGTACCCATAGGATTTGAACTCAGGTAAGTTGTAAGTTCCCCAAAAATAATAATAATTAATAATACATTAATAATAATTAAATAATAAAATCTAAAAAATGTTTTAAAAAATTGAGAAAATAGTTAATAATGTGTGTGTAAAGTGTGTGTGTATGTGTTTACAATGTGTGTGTAAAGTGTGTGTATGTGTTTGTTTATATCACATTCGGGTGAAATGTGATAATGTGTTGATCTTTATAAATCAGGCAATATCTATAGGAATATCTACACACCTGAAAATGGCTCTTCCCCCGTTACAGAAATAATATTACCCTTTTTTTTTATAAGAACCACAGCTGCAATTAAGTATTTTGCCCCCCCCACACACACACACAGGAAGTCTTGGAGAGGTTAAAAAAAGGTCTGGTTCATGATCTGAGATGTTCCACATTATAGCACTGTAAATATTCACATCTACAATTCGACAGCACCTCCATGTAAACCATTTGAAAATGTTTTCTTTTAATCATCCAAGATTTTGCAAAGACTTGCAATTCTCTAGATGTTGCAATACATTTTGACTGGATTGAACCACAGGCTCTGTGGTGGTGAAAACATATGGGCCAGATGTTTAGATATAAAGAATATATTTGTTTATTTTATTTTTCAACTGTGTGGTTCATGATTTGTAGTCTTTTTATTAAGTCTAAAGCACTTAATGTGGGGAAAAAAAGCTGAATGAGGCTTAAAGTTCTAAAGCAGTGACCTAGGAACAAAAACAAGTTGTAAGAAGTTACAACTTGTCGTAAGCAGTATTTACTGACGAAATGGCAAACAGATAGAAATGAATCACTTTTAAGTTAAGCTTTACACTTTCAATATTCCAGTGTGCCCAGTAGTAGCTGGGAGACTTTTGACGTTCCAAGGTCATTGTTTTTAGTACTTTAAGCCGCATTCATCTTTTTAAAAAGTTTAAAATTGGAGGAAAAAACATAAATGAAACATGTATAACATAAATAGGTAAACATTTCTTTTGGCTAACAGGTTCTTCATTTCAGCAGCAGAAAATTCTTATAGCCAGTAGTAATGGCGACATGTTTGGAGTTCTTAGGTCATTGTTTTTGTACATTAAGCCACCTTAAGCTTTGTTTGCATTAAGCATTTTATACTGTCCTATTTTATACTCTACTGTAGCATTCGGGCTAGGAGTGCCCAGTGAGTCGAACCCGGTACCCTGCTGCAGCTCAATATTATGCTAATGCTTTAGATGTTTTGCCATGTTGGAGGCTTCTTTACAACAGGTCAGCTTTCCAAACATATTGCTGTTAGCCTTTTAATTTTCTTTCAAATGTTTGCACGCTTTGAGGCGTCTATCTTTCGCTAATGCTCTAGGGGAACATACAGTATCAAAGCAAAACCGTGTGATGACGCTAATCGCGGGTGTGCATTTGAAAAATACATAATACTATAGCATAATATTGTATTTAGAATTCATTTTTTTAACAGGTACACAGTTGGAACTTCGAAACAGTTCTGAAATGGATTTTGAAATTCAACCCTAGTAACAAATGGGGTTTGTTTTAAAAGAAAAGATGGTTCATAAAGAAAATCCCCACTGTTGGCTTAGTGTTAATGTTAGTGTGTTAATGTTTACATTTATGTCATTCAGCAGACGCCCATAGCCGGAGCGATGTATAATTGATACAGTCTTACAATCTAAGTAATTGTGGTTTAAGAGCCTTGCTCAGGGACCCAACTGTGACGGGGTAGGATTTGAATCCTGGACCTTTGGGTGCATAGTCCAGTACCTTAACCACTAAGTCATTCTTGTTGTAAGGTTCAGAAACCAATTAGGATGCCTTTCGTTATGGACATGGATCGTCCAGCATGTTGATGGTTCAAAGAACCAAGATTTAACAGAAGCAAAATTCTTTTAAGATTAAAAGAATTTTGCTTCCGTTAAATCTTTGTTTAATTAAGCTATTTCAAGACATTTTTTCCAACCTTTGTAACTCGAGTACCGCATTGTAATCATTGAAAAGAAATGGTGTATAATGGTATAATGGTGCTGGTATCTTGAGGAATATACAGGTATCTATCCATTAACACGGATTGCAGTGGTCGACTTAACTGTATGTGTCTTCTTCGGCTTGGAAGAAACAACTAATACTATCAAAGAGTAGAAAATCATACATTCAATAATAAGAAAAGACTTGTCAAAACAAATAGAATGTGAAGTGATAAATGTTATCTGGATGTGTCCAGTTTTAAAATGTATTAAACAAAAAACCTTTTGGTGTGACATTGTGTAGTGCTGATGATTCACATAGTTCCACCAACCCAGGTGAAATCCCTGCCTCTGGCTACTAGGTGTGCGTATTTTCCTCAGATTTCCTCTGGGAACTCTGGTTTTCCTCAAACATATTAAATACATGCCATTTGGTGAGTTGGCCATTCTAAATCATCCCTAAGTATGAATGAGTGAGTGTGTAATGCTCTGTCACGGCCTGGTTCCCTGCCCAAAGTGTATTTCCTCCATGTGCCCAGTGTTTATAGGAGAGGCTTTTAAGATGAATGAATGAAGACATTGTGTAAATGGATGGATACCATGGAGAAACCCAGTCGTCGTAATTTTTTTTAAAGCTGAGTGCATGCCGTTCCAGTGAAACGTACCTGCTTAGGACACGATGAGTTTATTGGCCTTATATTTCTGATACTCGTTCATATTCTCTACATTATTCTATTTATTATATTATTTGCCGTATCTACTATTGTCTTAGATTCTACTGTATAGTTGTATGTACTCTGTTTGGTTATACATAATGTTATCATTTCTAATGCTGTCTAATTTATTTTATATATATATATATATATATGTGTGTGTGTATATATATATATATATAATTATTATATACTATACTTATTGTATGTGTGTGTATATATATATATATATATATATATATGTGTGTGTGTGTGTGTGTGTGTGTGTGTGTGTGTGTGTGTGT
>JAUZST010015885.1:0-10032 GCA_034779995.1 Parotocinclus haroldoi | reverse complement strand
TCTCTCTCTCTCTCTCTCTCTCTCTCTGTCTCTCTCTCTCTCTCTGTCTCTCTCTGTCTCTCTCTCTGTCTCTCTCTATCTCTCTCTCTGTCTCTCTCTCTTTCTCTCCATACCTGCTTTTTATTATCCTGAAATATATACTGATATTTAGATCGATTTTAGATTCGCACCAGGACTTTTCAAACAGATTAAATAATAAATAATCGTATAATAAGATTAAGTGAATAAATACATAAATTTTAATAACTGATCTCCTCTCCCTCAGCTGGAGGCTTTAATGCATTGATTAATAAATTCATCGCTTTAATCAAAATAGGATTATACACCCCCAATACACTCAGTGCTGACCCATTTCTCGAGTGCAAACACTCACACACACACACACACTTAAAGTGTGAGCCAAAGGACAAACTCTAACTCCAGACACATTAAATATAGAGAGGAAAAATAAACTAAGCTGGAGCATCGATAATAAACACTAAAACACACACACACACACACACACACACACACACACACAGATAAAGCAGGCATCAAAGGTGTCGAAGGTCAGGCAGCAGGGCCTGAACAGAGACGCCTCACCGGTCAGCAAGGTCACAAACGAGAGGGAGAATGAAAAAGAATAAATTTACACTCATTATACCTCGACCTTAAAACACTTTATTAAAATATAATCGATAATTTCTTTTTTTTTCTTTCCTTCTTCCTTTCCTTGTTTCTACATTTAGTGCTTTTTCCTGATCAGGATTGTGAGGTTTTGATGCCTATACCTGATCACCGGGCACCGGTGCTGGCGTGCCCCGGACAGGATGCCAGTCCATCACAGGGCCGCTGGGGGATGATCTTCTAACCGGCCTCTGCTCCCTCAGGCACAGTGATTAGTGCCCAATCTGTGTAAGAGGCCCTGGGATAACCCGGGTCATCACGGTGAAGGTGGTACGCAGTACTGATTATTAGTCCAGCATTCAGTATTGATTTAGTCCTGAGTATAGATTCCATACTCCGTATTGTTTCAGTATTAACCCAGTACCCAGTATTAATAGTAAAAAAAAAAACTTAATTTATGTTCTATCCAACATTTTATGGACCTGTTATTATTTACTCTGTTCTCTATAAGTCTTGGTCCTCCTTATAACTTGTAGGGATTTTCCTTGCCGCTGTCGCCCTAGGCTCGCTCCGCTTTGGCTCCATTCTAAGAATCGCTATAGAAACCTGGCTTGACTTGACATTTTTTATTTACATTTTCATTCATTTATATTTGGAGCATAACCAGAGTTACCCGTACTCCTCATGCTGTGATTTTCACCGTGAGTTAATTCGGGTTTAAATCGAGTTTACGGTGGAGAAAGGTGAAAGGTCGTGGAAGCGGAGTGTTTGTTCTGCTCTCCCGCCTCAGGAAGTGGATTTAGATTTCCTGCCCCACCCTCGGCTGTTCCTCGGTTAGACGGGAGAACAGATGTGCATTGAAATGCCGTGGCAGTGTGAGAGAGTCCCCTCCTAAAAACACCCCCTTCTACGACCCCCTCCCGGCCAAACCCCCTCTCACACCGGACACACTGAGACTGTAGCGCCTCTGTTAGGGGCGCTGAGGTGGGTCGAGGCGTTTTATGAGGCTATTAGGGCAGTAGGATGGGGCGGTTTGGGAAGGGGCTTGTTAGGTGATATTTATACCTTGTGGTTCTTTGGACGGTTCAGTTTGGTGACTCTAACGCGTCACTGGCTTCGATCTGATCAGAGTTAATCAGAGTTATTGATCATAAATCAATACAGGGACGTCTGGCGGCTGTTTCGTTTGAGCTGAACGTGAACGCCGGAGACGGCAGCACTTCCTCTTCATTATCTCGATCCTGTAACATTCCCTCCGCACTGATTGACTTCCTCTCTCCGTTGAAAGGTCTTTCGTTCCTCCTCCTCGTTCAGACCTTCTCTTCGCTCGTCTCGGGCGTCGCTCAGCATGAACGCTTCACCCTGTATCAGGGTCACAGATCCCGAAGTCCCAGTCCGTCCTTATTACAGCAGCATCACGCCGACGAGGATCGGATTATGATCAGATATTCAGATATTCATCCACTGTCTACCACGGGTGATTATTCACCCCTCGCGTCTTCCAAAAAAAGATCTGCAATCCTGATTGGTCTGGGCACAATCCCAGTTTCCATGGCGATTCTCCATTCTGGAGGCCTCCGAGCCCGGAGGAGTGGGCGGAGCTTGTGGGCGTGGCTATAACATGAGGCTTGTTTTTTGGTACAGTAAAGTTTTAAGCGGTGATTGTGAACGTAACTCTGGATCGTAGAGCTCGATCAAGGTTGGATAAACTAATCCCTTACCCACGTGCTCCTATCGGGTACTGATAAATGGCGGTTCTGAGGGAGGCGCAGAAAGATCACCCCTGTTCAGTTTACTTTTTAGGACTGAAATTCCCGATTCTGAATGGTTTAATGATATTATGGCAGTAAATCTTTTCTCATCTTTCTCTGAGGAACGATAAACGATAAACTAGAGGGAGTTCCTCTGATCACCTTTTCATTTTTATTATTCATTATTAGCCCTAAATCACCCCCGTCCCAACTTTTTTGTAATGTGTTGCAGGACTGGATGTTTTAATAACAAATGAAATATATTGGATTGAAACTTCTTTTTTTAATTCGGTGTTTCCAAACCGTCCCAGCTTTTTCTGATTTGGGGTTGACTCTATCTCTGTACTGATGCGTGTGTGTGTGTGTGTGTGTGTGTGTGTGTGTGTGTGAGGGCAGAGTGAGAATAAGAGAGAACAGGTGAGAGCAGGAAATGATTGCAGGCTGCTAAATTTAATTGGGTTCCGTTTCGAACCCGTCGGGTCTGAGTGCAGGAATCCAGCAGCGAGAGCCCAGACAGGAAGTGACTGATGAAATCTGCGAGAGGTGGAACATGTGACTCGTGCGGATTCGGGTCAGCGCTTTTCCTCCGGTCCTGATGACCATCTGCTCCCGCTGACATTTTCCTCCTGCCCCCGAGTCCACCATCAAACGGAGAACAGCCCCCGGGGGGAGGGGGACACGCTGCGCCTCCTCCCATACGCTCCGCCGCAATTCAGGGGTGGTTGATTCCCACCTGCTAGCTGGATGGGCGGGATAGCGCTAGGGGTACCGCGTGGGCTCTCTGGGACACGTACAGCTGAAGGCACTCAGAGGGCAGAGCGACCTGTTCCGGCTTCAGTCCCAGCATGCCTCTGGTTTCACATGCTTTATTTTCAGGTCCTCGTTTTCCTCGGCCCACTCGTCTGTATGTGAGCGTTCAGCTCTTCCTCCTCTTCCTCCTCTTCCTCCTCTTCCTCCTCACGTCCTGCACAGAGCTGCTGTTTTAACGGTTCAGTCTCGGCAGGAATCTAGGTGAAGGAGACGAGGGGATATCGAATGAAGCACTAGTGCCGATTTTAATCCGCCCCATCTGCATGCCTGCAGCCCCAGGGGATTGTGGGTAAAGCCTCAGACACCTGAGACGACTCCTGGGGGAGTGCGGCGGCCTGATTTGAATGAGTGGAGGTCACAGGAAATGCTCACAGATTCTCTCAGCGCTGCGTCTCGCTGATCTCCTGCACAGATACAGACAAGGGATTTTATCACACAGAGAGATGACATCATCCCAAAATCAGATCCTCTTCGTCCCTACGCAGGGCCAGAGGTGACTGGACCGTCCTATGACCGCGGAGTGTGTGTGTGTGTGTGTGTTACTCTTTATGTTTATGTTATAGATAACCTACGTCAGCAGTGAAGGTATTGATTCAGTTCCTGTTAATCCAGTTCTAGCTCAGGATTAGTGCCTCGTCCACCTGTGAGAGTCAGAGACGCCTGCACACACACACACACACACACACACACACACACCAGATGAGCTTATAGCCTCAGATTTAGCATGGGTAAGCTAAAATGTAAGCTATGTTCTCAGCCATATGCTCACACAGGTCAGTATTCCCAAGCGTCTGCGTTTCCAGAGTCCAATTATTCCAGGATTTCCGGGACCCTATAATTGTAATTACATTTAGAGCGTTACAGCTAGCCCGAATCCAGCAAGCCTAAGGTGACAGTGGACAGGAAAAAACCCCTTATAAGTGTTCTAAGGGAACATCCTTGTGAGGACCGAGACTCAGCTTATATATTCGAAATAAAATTAAACTAAATAATTATTGATGCATTCGTAGTACGTACGTTACATTCATACATTAAAAAAAAATTTAAAAAGTTTTAAATTAATTAATAAAAATAAACAGAGAGAACGTGTTTACACAGAATGTAATAAACAGAATCTAATAATATACAGATTATATTAAATGAATATGGAGAGTATAATAAACTATATAATATAAATCTATAGAACATAAAGCAGTTATATGTCATAAAAAATAACAATCCTATAGAATATAGTATCAATAAAATAAATAGAATATAGAATATAATAGTAATGTATTATAGGAATAGGAATGTATTATAAATAAATTTTAAAAAAAATAAATAAAGAATAGAAAAGTATATAACATATTTTATTATACAATATTGTAAAATCGAGAATACAAAACTATAGAATGTACGATTAAAGAATATATAAATAAAATAATTATAATACTCATTTACATTGATATGAATATAAAACCAGGATACAAGTAGCATAAATAATAAATATAATAAAATACAGAATACATATCATAGAAAGCAGAACGTATATACTGTATATATAATAAATAAAATAATAATTAGCATTATTTATTTATTGGTAAACAGAGGATCTTGGGTCCTAGGTGGGTAGGTTTTTGTGACCTGGCATCCTTAAATTGAATCTTAATTATGCACCGTTAAAAATACACAAAACAAAGATGATGTGACATGCAGTGCAGGGGGAGAGTAAGAACAAAAACCTAAAACTACAAAACACAGAGCCGCCACCTAAAGAATTGTAAGATATTATAGGAAGCATAATGTTTGAGAGTTTTGATTTGGAGCGAGTTTAGCTGCTTACAGAGCCGGAGGCTGAGTGATAAAGATAGAAATCAGGCTGCTGTGAGATCTAATCTGTTAAATTACTCCACCGATGGATGGCTTTTATATTATATTATATATATTTTATATTACTTTCACGTTTTGAATTATGAACTCGAGTGACCCCAGCAGTAACTGAACGGAGCTTTTGACGAGCTCATTAGAAAGGCATTCCCCTCAGGGACCATCGGGCTCTGGGACTTTACAGCCCCAAAGCCACCTTCCACAATTATTACGATTACTCCTGAAAGGAATCGTAAATAAACCTTCTCACTTAGAAGCTGGTTACTGGACTGGACTGAGGAACACAAGGGACAGGGTTCAAATCTCTCTTTTACCAAGCCGTCATTTTTGGGTCCTCGATTAGGACCTTTAACCAACTGTTATCTACGGGCGCCTTCACCCCGAACAGCTATCCCAGAGGAGCTCCTCTGAGAGCATCTATGAAGCTGCAACATGGTTTTTGAAACTCAAAATCATCCTGTATCTCCTCCGTCTCATAGAGGCTCACCGTCGGTCCGTTCGTCCGTGTTTTATCCAATCTTACCGCCATCATCTGGCTGTTTAACATTGCGTATATTTGAATTGTTGGTCCCGCTTAACGTGTGGACCGATCGCTGCATACTGCAGGGTTATAATGTGCTGAGAAAAAAACGTTCCTGCCCTGAACAACCACAACCATCCTCGGTTCCTGCAGTTCAAACTCTGAAGAAAGGAAACTTTCTCTAACAGCTCTGAGCACCGTTTGGTGGCTAAGCGTTATCTCTTATTCATTCTTTAGCACGGGGAACAAAGAGAGGACACAATTCAAATAAGACATATGTTTGTGGTCAGTTGGAACTGTGACAAACTTCCATGGACGAGGACACAGGGTTTTTTTTTTTTTACCCCCACTGAAAGTAAAAAAAACATTCCCCAAGACCACTGCTGGTCTCCACGTCTCCAAATCTCCCTTCGGATGCCCTGCCCATGCCAAACAATTATTTGGTTGGGTTTTATATCATTTTTTGTGAGATTAACTCACTCAAATGTCTGTTTCTTTCATCTCTGGGATCTGGGAAAGCAGAGGTAAGGAAGTGTAGACTTAAGGCTAAGAGAAGAGATACAGATCTGAGGGAATGACGGACTCTGGGAATCTGGACCTGAGGGAAAATCCGATTCCGGGAATAACAGATTGGCTGCCAGGTTCAGCTTGAGTGTGAACCATAAAAGGTATTTTTGATGTAACATCGTCCATCTGAAGGCAGAAACGTGAATCCATATTCAGTCAGGGAAGTGCCAGCTCCGAAAATAAACAGAATATTATGCAAACGATGAAGGCTGTAAGAAGAACTGAAAGACCACACACCATCAGTACTTTCTGTTTTCAGAACATCGCCGTTGTCTCATGACTGTCACTGTTTGAGCTTTGAGCTTTAAATCATGTTCTGTAATTCTGTAGATGTGATGGGATTCATCACGGCACAGTGGGCAGGGCATTTGGCATTGTGGGTATTTCGAGTTCGAGTGGCACCTCGTCCTGTTTTAAGTAAATTTGCTTGCATTGTTCAAATCTCTCTCTCTCTCTCTCTCTCTCTCTCTCTCTCTCTCTCTTGTTGAACACCACTGACCTTAAAGCACTGGACGCTCGCCACAGATTTGCCACCAGCCATCTGTCTTCCATCTGCAAACCAGGAGGGGAGACGCTGGCTATCCAAAGAGAGAGAGCGAGAGAGAGAGAGAGAGAGCAGTCCATAGAGGATCATTTCATTAGCCCTCGTTCTTCTTTTGACCCTGATTGATTCTGACAAGTGGAAACGGCTCCGTCTCGTCCACGCCTCCGCGACCCCATTGAAAAGAATCAGCCCTCCATTAGGAGCATTGATTAAAGTGCATCGATCCGTTTAACCCTCGCGCTTCACCGTGTGGATCGATTTCCTCGTCCTTCCAGCCCCTGCTGATCTGCCACGTCTCAACAGAAGCCCACTGGACCCAAGACCCTCCACAGGCTGCATAAAATCTGCACACAGTGACCCCGGGGCCACGTTTGTCCTTCGTCCTTTGTCCTTTGCTTCTCTTTTGGTTGATGGTTTAAGTGTTTTTACTTTTAAAAAGAGTTGCCTCACCCTTAGTTCATCCACTGAGTGTTTTTTTATTTATGGTAACACATTACAGACCCAGATACATTTTGTCCAAATGTTTGCGGACACCCTCTTCTCATGTATCGTTTCAGATTCTTTAGGCTCGTCGTCTAGTCGCTGTGGAGCAGGAATGCCAATAGAATAGGGGAATTGCGACTGCGTTGGGGTGCTGATCATCCAAAATCTTGACATCACCCATGCTCCCGTCGTTCCAGACTTTGGTAGAACGCCCATCCCGGGTGGTAGAATCACGTACTCCAACAAAACGTAGGAATGAGCAGGTGTCCAAATACTTTTGTCCTCGTGTAGTGCAAGTCTAAAGAGACAAACAGGTCCTCGGGTTCTACCCAAATCTTATCGAACCGCTCAATCCATAAACGAGCTCCAAATGAAACTTTTTTTCCCCACATTTCTTGCGTAAACAACCTGCCTGGCTTGTGTAAGCGTTTGACGAGTGACTCTGTAAGAACGGTTCCTGATAGCAGATTCACTCCGGACTGCAGGAAGGTTAATGAGGTTAATGAGGTTAATGAGGTGAGGCTGCGTTCCACAGATTCATCCCCTCTCCTCATCTCCTCCTCTCCTGCTGGCTCAGCAGCAGAGCACTCTGGGTAAATAGAGCAGCGCAGCTGGGGAACCACGCCGAGTCCCCGCCAGCCCCTGCTGCCCGTCTCCGCGGCGTACGGACTCCTGCCACGAATTCATGAAATATGGATCGAGGCGAAGCTTAGGGCATGACGGGAAGGAAAACGGAAACCTGACAAAACATTGGGAGGGATCACGACCGGTCGGCCGTGAGAGGACTCGGGAGATCTTTGAAGTTCCCGTCCACATGTGGAGGGGTCAGTATGTTTTTCCTTCCTCAGTGTGCTTTGTTTGGCCAGGTGAGGGACACGTCATTCCCTCTCGGGTGTGGACCACGATGGATAGGTTTCACCTAGATACTGATCTTCGACCGCATTTTCTCCAGAGATAGTTTAGAGATGCCGATCTCAAAGAAGGTGAAGGCTTGCAACCATTCTCTGTTGCTCCAACCACCCACCCCTGCTAAAAACACCAGCATATGTTGTGATTTGGACCAGTAAGACCAGGCCAGATCCATCCCATGTGGGTCAAAGTTGGTCAAAGCCGTTGAGCGCCATCATCTAGCCCCACAGTCCTAACTGAGCAAGCCTAGCGGCAAGGGAAAACTTCCTACATGTTATAAGGAAGATACCTTGGGAAAAAATACTCAAATAGGGGCCAAACCTACAGGGGCAGCCAAGATCTTATGTTGAACTTTTGTGATGTTGTTGGTAGACTTGGTTGCCCATCATTGCCCCAGTGTCCAAAACCCAACGTAAGGCTCTTAAGAACCTCCTGCTCCTGTCCTGAGATAACCTGATCTCTGTCCTCATGCAGCTCTACAAACATCTAAGCCTCAAAACCCAGGGCCAACAGCGGCAAGGCAAGGTCAAACATCCTAATCATGACAAGGAATCTTAAATAAATAAATAAATAAATAAAGTAATGATGATCCACTCAAACCCCGAGCTTTATTGGGTCAGAATAAGATGCTGCTGCCGTATTTAGGCTGCCACTGTGGCTCGGCGTTAGCTAGTTTAGCCACGCGCCTCAGGGCAGGTCAGGGGTGACGATACGCTGCCATGCATGATCACTTTGCTTAGCAAATCTCTCAGGAAACATTTTCTCTCCTTAATGAGAGTGAAATTGGATTCAAATGTGGCCGGTGTTAAAGACGGGAGCTTCTGGGGTCACACAAGATTGTTAAGATTCGTTTAGTGCTGAGACGTTTCTGACATGATAAGAGAGCTGGAAAGCCGTTAATTTGGACTCCACATTAGACCTCCAGCAGCTTTAGTGGCGTCCCATTGTAAATCCATAGGTTTGTTATGGACGCCTGTGTAGTCAGATGAATAAAAACAACATCCTGTTTTGAAAATATAGGGAGTAAAAAAAAAAAAAGTACAGATCTTTTTTTTTAATGTAAATAAAAAAAAGTTTTGAAAAAACTAACCTCAAAATGCTCTTGCTGGTAAAGCCGGTATCCAAAACACACCGTATGCTGGTCAGGTGATTTTTTTTCTTTTAAGCAGGGTAACCTGGTGTGTGTGTGTGTGTGTGTTAGCTATCAGGCTTTGGTTGGTCCTGATTTTCCACGAACACAATAGCAGCTAAAGAGCTCTGTTCTGTTTATTTATAGCTCTGCTCTGACCCCCTGCAGTGCACAAGGGTGTATGGGTGTGTGTGTGTGTGTGTGTGTGTGTTTGGGTGATGTTGGCCTAAACCCCAGCATTCATCAGATGGAGAAGACAGGAAGTGAATGAGTGTGAACTTCCTGTCATCCTGCCCTCGTTCTCTGTCTCTAATTCATCTGAGTGTGTGATGAAAGAGAATTTCCAGAGCAGAGAAAGATCAGAGAGAGCAGATGTTGTCGTGACGACGAGCGTGTGTTAATGAGGGAGAGGACAAGGAGGTGTGTGTATGCATAAAGTGTGTGTGTGTGTGTGTGTGTGTGTGAGAGAGAGAGAGAGAGAGAGAGAGAGAGAGCGAGAGAGCGAGAGAGAGGTATAACTTGACAATGAGATCTTTCGATTTATCAAATGTAGGAGAGGAGCATCAGAGCAAGGTGAGTCCCTTTCTTTCTTAGAGGAACAAACGTTTATAAACATTTGGTGATGAGCTGGAGGGAGTTCCTCTGATCATCTTTACTCCTCAAACACTCGGTGCGGATACTAAATTATTATTAGCCTTAAATTTCCCTGTCCCAAGTTTTCTTTTCATTTTCTATACAAAAGAAAGTCCTAACAATAATGAAAGGTTAAATGTGTGTGTGTGTGTGTGTGTGTGTGTGTGTGTGTGTGTGTGTGTGTGTGTGTGTGTGTGTGTGTGTGGGGGGGGGG